>JACEEZ010014672.1:65000-97500 GCA_016584305.1 Chionoecetes opilio | reverse complement strand
GGAGGGGAGGGGAAAAGGGGACGAAGGGAATTCCGAGTAGTCCAGCTGGAAAGGGGGGGGTCAGACATGAGGGAAAAAAACCCGTCATTTTTCCCCGGGCCTTGCTTATATACGGGGCCCCTCGCACGGGCGCGTCCCCGTAATGACTTGGACTCTTGATGAGGGAAAAAAAAATGTAATTAGAGAAATAAATTAGAAAGACTTTTCACTTACTCCCCCCTTGCCCCTCCCGGTAAAAATGCAAATTTAAGTTTTGAATGTATTTTTTGGTAGAATTGAAAGGTTTTTTTTCCCCATTCGCTCCAGCGTTGAAAGTAAAAACGATTACCATTGAGGGAATCACTTTACTGACGATAATCTGATCCGCCTAAAATTATAAAAAAAATAAAGCGTCATACACGCGATCTTTTAGTTTCCCTTAGAAGAGACTAAAAAAATTTTGTAGTCTCGTTACCCCAAGGTTCTCAGGGATCAGGTGACACAGCAGCAGCAGCCGGCTATAGCCTCTCCCTGGCCCCCCTCCCACTGACAAAAGGGAATTGCCGGGTAAGGAAAACCCCTTCCCAAACCCACAACTGCTCCTAACGGGCCCATGACCATGTAATGGGAAAACGGAAAAACAAAAGAATTTTTTAGTAACTTTTTTTTATTTTCAAACGATTTAGTTTTAAAAGGGGTTTTTGCCGCTTCTCGCCGCAGTGCTGTTATAAAAGGAATGACAGAACTTTTTTTGGGTTTGTTAATGTTTTGTTTTTTGGCATGAAGCATGAACCCAACACCTCGGGCTGCCTTGCATCTTTCTTTGTAAATTTTAATTGTCTATTCATCTTTTGAAGCAAAAAAAACTCGAAGAAAAAAAAATTTGGGGAAAATGCCCTTGGTATATCATCGCGTTTTTTTTAAAAGAAAATACCTAACTCACTAAATATTGATCAAAAAAGAAAAGCAACAAATTAATTTTTAGAAGTGAAATCATAATCATTCTTGTTTCCCTACTGTTAAACACCACCCCTCCCTTCCTCTTTCTGAAATCTCTCCCCTCCTCTCTCTCATTTCCCCTTCTCCTTTCTCTCCTCCCTCTCGTTTCTCGCTTCCTCTCTCTCCTTCTCTCTCTCTCTCTCTTTCTCCTTCTCTCTCCTCTCTCTCTTCCCCTTCCCCTCCTCTCTCTCTCTCCTCTCTCTCTCTCTCTTCTCTCTCCTCTCCTCTCTCCTCTCTCTTCCTCCCCTCTCCTCTTTTTCCCTCTTCTTCTCTCTCTCTCTCTCTCTCTCTTTCCCTTTTTCCCAAATCAACTTGCGCCTTCTTTCCCTTCCCTGTTTTAAAGGGCCCGGGTTTTCCCCTAGCCGTTTCTAGGGCCCGCCGTTGCCGACAACAACCCAAAAAAGACGCAATCATCACCGCTTGAGTGGTATTGTGGTAATGGGCACGTTTGCCCCTCCGCTCGGGGGACAGCGCCGAGCGGGAAGATGATTTTAATTTACTTGTACGGCGGGCCCCCGTCAGCGAAAATGCGGCGCGGTCGACATTTTTGACGATTGTGACGTCATGGTTTTCATTTTTTGTTGTACGGCTGCCAAACAAGGGGCTAGTGTAAACCCGGGCCTTTACTCTTTTAATTTCTTCCTCCTTTAATCACCCCTCCGCACACACCACACACCCCGCCAAAAACGCCCCCAAAAACGCACGCACCACGCACGCACGCACGCACGCACGACGCACGCAGGCACCCCACGCACGCACGACGCCGCCGACGCACCACGCACGCACCACGCAGCACCACGCACGCACGCACGCACCACGCACGCACACACACACGCAGCAGCACGCACGCACGCCGCACGCACGCACGCCCACACACACGCACGCAGCACGCACGCACGCACGCACGCACGCACACATTGTTACTCTAGGAAACCCCGTGTGTAGGGGAACACGCTGGGCCCCAAAACCGAATGCCCCGGGTTTTTTGACCCCCGGGCGGAGCAAAACAGATGGGTGTTTTCCTTTAAAAACCCCAAGCCCCTGTCCCCCGCAGTAAATTGGGTACCGGGTGTTAGCCGGGGTTTGTGCCCTGCTCTCCGGGGTGCTGGCTTTTGAAAAACCCAAAGCACTCGGAAATGTTTAAAAATGTACTATGGAGAGGGGCCCCATACGAGCGTTGTTCGGGCCCCTTAAAATAAAACTAGAGAATACAACTAATGAATACACCACCACACACACACACTAGCCACAAGAACAAGATCAAAAAACAGACTTTTCTGGGGGTTTGATATTGCTTTTGGGCAAGTGTGGCCAAACGCGTGAAAACATATGCCCCGTCGGGGTGTCATCATCATCTCATCGGGAACCTAAGGTCAGGTACCTTATGCTCGCTTTATGGGAAGGGAAATTAAAGGGTGGGCGTCTCGGTGGGGGGGTGAAGGGTAGTGAGGGGGAAGAAGGACGATAGGGGAGTGGGTGGAGTAGAAACTGGTTGGATATAGTGGTGGTGGGAGTATGTAGTAGGAGTAAGGGGGTGGTAGAGTAGTTAGTGGGAGTAGTAGTGGTTGGGAGTGTGATGGTAGGAGTAGTAAGTCACATCATCATCATCCCCCTCATCATCTTTTATTGCTAACATACAAGCAGTGTATATAGCATATCACAAAATCAAACCAAAATTTTGGGAAATTTTAAAGGAAGGGGAAACCCTTTTCTCATTTTTTCATGTTTCTAACCCAAGTAATTTTTTCTAAAATTACATCCATGCTTTTATCAACAATAGTTATTTTTTTTTTAAAAAATAAAAAAAGACTTTAAAAAGATTTAAAAGACACTATAAAAAAAAAAGGGTATGTTCAAAATAAAAAACAGAAAAATTTTTCTTACTTAAAGATCTAAAAACCTAGTTGAACTGTTTTCATGATTTTTTAAAATACAAGCTTTGCACTTTTTTAACAATACTGGATTACTGTTAACAAAAGAATCCAAAAATTTTCTAAGTGCTTTGTATAAGCTTTAAAATGTTTTAAATTTTAACCAGTAATCCTACCAGTAGTATGGTGGGAGTAGTTGTATTATTAATAGTAGTAGTAGGAGTATAGTAGGGTGGTGGGAGTAGTAGTAGGAGTAGTAAGGGGGTGGGAGTGTCGGGGTGGGGGTAGTACCAGTAGTGGGTTTAAACCATACTTTAACAATGGTTTACAGAAGTATTTGTCTCTGCTGGGAGGCCCCGTGTCTCGCCAAGGCCCCGCCGCTGCCCCCCTGCCCCGCTTGTAGATCAAGGAAGCAGCCTCCCCCCCGTGGTTGTCCTTCGCCGTGTCGCCACAGAGATAGGGGGGGAAGGGGGGGGGAGAGAGAGAGAGAGAGAGAGAGAGAGGGGAGAGAGAGAGGAAGAGAGAAGAGAGAGGATGAGAGAGAGAGAGAAGAGAGGGGGTTTGGGGGGATAGGTTTGGTTTTGATAATGTTCTATATCCACCGTGATCCGATCTTAGATTGCCCCCCATACCCTTCTATTTGGCATCAAAAAAAATCGCCTGAAACCGCTTCCTTGCTTAAGTAGTGACTCCCCATTGATTTCCCATTATAGATACCCAATTTCGGACACAGGCCCCGCGCCGCGCCGCGCACCGTACCACACCACACGCAACCCCAACAAGGCCGCCTAAGACGAAAATGACCACGTAACAAAACCTAAACTCACCTGGGCTGCCCCCCCCCCGTGCCGCACCGGAGACTGCCCCTTTGGTGCAGTCGATGTTGAACTTGTCGAAGGAGATGACGAGATGGCCGCCCCCCGAGATGACGACAAAATTCGGCGGCGTCTGAGAGAGAGACAGAGAGAGAGAGAAAGAGAAAGAGAGAGAGAGAAAAGATAGAGAGGGGAGAGAGAGAGAGAGAGAAGAGAGAGAGAGGAGAGAGAGAGAGAGAAGAGAGAGGAGAGAGAGAGAGAGAGAGAGAGAGAATTTGAATACAGGAACAATTGGCGGGAAGCATCCCAAACATACTCCTTAACTGGGCGTTAAATGACAACAAAAATTTTGCTCGTAAACTACTTCTTTGACACTTTTGGGAAGCAATTAACCCCTTGAGGCCATAACGTAATTTCCAAATTTTGTTTTTGGTACATTAGCCGATTTTAATTAAAATAACCTATTTCATATATAGTATGACTGTAAAAGTATCCTTGTCCACTACTGAATTGGGATATTAAATTTTTTTTCGTAATTTTAGGGTAAAAACAGCAAATTTAAAAAAGCAAAGGAAAAAATCTGGCGTGAAGGGGTCAAAATTTACCCCCAAAGCTGAACTCCTATCACAGGGGCTCCCAAGGGGGTTATATTGAACCCTAGGGGTGATGAGGGGCCTTCCGGGGGTCGAAAAATGCCCGATGGTCTAAAGTACTTGAGAAAAACCCGAAAATAAAAAGTCGATCTAGATATTTTTTGTAATATAATTAATTTTCCCCATGTTTCTATATTTTTTCTAAAATAGATATAGCATAAAAGTAGTAGTAAAGTAGTAGTAATAGTACATTAGTATTGTATTTTTAGTAGTAGTAGTAGGCTACATCCACATTACATCCCATCCATGAATTTATCCAGCCTCGTTTTAAAGCTCCCTATTGCTCCGCACTGACTACCCACGACTGAGTCCAACCAAACATTTGACCCTATTTAAACCCAAATTTCCCTATTTCCTTTTTACATCTACCTTTTTTCCCCGTTTGTTCCCTCCTAATGTCCCCCCTTTTTTCCTAACGTTCCCTTTTTTTTTTCCCGTGTTCTTCCCAATCCTTTTCTATATAGAGTGTGTGTACTGTACGGCCCCTCGGAGCCTTACCCCTGCTCGCACGACATATATATTGCCTTCTCTCGCCCGTCCCATCTTGATCGGGGGGGCCGCCCCGCTGAGCTTGTCCCCCGGGGGCCGCGGCCCCGCGGTTGCGCCCCCCCGCGAGGCAGACCCCCCACCACCGCCACCACCCCCGTCGCCTCCACATCATTTTGCTGTAAGGGAAGGGAAGGGAAGGGGGGTGCTGTAGGGGGAAGGAAGGGAAGGGGTTTTTCGTAAGGGGAAAGGGGAAAGGGAAAAGGGCTGCTGTAAGGTAAGGGAAAGGGAAGGGGGTGCGTAAGGGAAAGGGAAGGGAAAGGGGAAGGGAATTTTTTGAACACACACATGCTGGTGTAAGGGAAGGGAAGGGAAGGGATTAAGCTATTTTTTTTTTAAAAAGCGAAAATTCCCTTCAATGTTAAGGCCATGCTAAGTTAGCCTATGTTTAGCCTACCGATGTATGGTTAACTGTGAAGAAATCAACTGAAAATTTTGAAAAGCGTAGTATTCCCTTTTGGCATCAAATATCATCGTAAGCAGCAAAGGTCATGGATTTTCACCTCGTAAAAAAAACCAGAGTATATGAACTAGGGCGCACTTCACCCTTTTGTCCCCATCTCCCTATGTCTCCTATTTCCGTCCTTGAGTTGCCCGCCATCTTCCTCAAATGCCCAAGTTATCTGCGCATTAAAGTTTCATAGGAAGACATAGGGGTACATAGGGGACACAGGATACATAGGACGACTAGGATACATGGAAGACATGGAAAACATAGGTCATAGGAAGACACAGGATACTTGGAAGACATAAAATACATGGGGGGGACATAGGTCATGGAAGACATAGGATAATAGGGAAGACACAGGAAAAATAGGAAATAGGATACATAGGAAGCTAGGAAAAATAGGAAGACATAGGGAAAAATAGGATACTGGAAGACATGGATACAAGAAGACATAAAGACATAGGATGCTAGGAAACATATGAGGGATTGAAAACATAGGATGCATTTTGGAAACATAGGAAGAATATATACTAGTAGCATGGAGCTTTGGAAAACATAGGAAGACTATGAAAATAGGTAGAATAGGATGCATTGGAAACATAGGAAACAAGGAAGACATCGGGGGATTGGGGAAACATAGGGAAAAAATAAGAAGGCATAGGTACTAGGGGACATAGGGGCATTGGGAAACATAGGAAAACATAGGGGTACATAGGGAAAACATAGGAAGACATAGGAAAAACAAGGATAAAGGAAAATATGAGCATTGGAAGACTAGGAAGACATGGAAGGGGCATAGGAAAAAAAAGGAAGACATAGGAGGCATGGAAGACATAGGATACAAGGAGACATAGGATGCATTGGAAAACATAGGGGTGCATTTGGGAAAACTGTAAAGGGAAAACGACCGGGGGTTTGGGGAAGGGGCGCGTCGTTTTCTAGTCCCCCGGGTCGTCTGACGGTAGGGTTGGGCCAAAAGGGGTCGGAGATAAAACCAGGGGAAAAGGTGTGGAAGTTTAATGTCAAATCTTCACACACAAAAAACAATACAAATACGATAAATCAAAAGTTCTACCACTGAAGTCTTTACAACACCCCTTCCTCGTTTTGTCTCCCTGACCGGGGAAAAAGAAGATAACTACCACTCATTCACTAAAACAAAAAAGAACGGAAAAAAGGGAGGCACCTTGTCGTAGTAGAATCTTTTAAAAACCGCCAAGGAGAGAGGTGTCTCCAGGGCGGCACCAAGCCTACTCTGCCCGGAACGTCGATGCGTGGGTCTTGGAAAACCCCGGCTGGAACCTCCCAAGCGGTAGTAATTGGGTTGAGGCTTCGGGGGAACCAGGCTTGTGGCTGACCTCGCGGGCTTAACGACCTCAAAGGGTGAAGGAAGGGGCGGGGGGGAGCTTCGAGCTACCATCGAAGCGCCACTAATTTTCCCCTCCTCCTCAGCCGCTGATGGTGGGAGTGGTGTTTTCCTTACAAAAAAAACATAGGGAAAACATGGAAGACATAGGATACATAGCAAGACTAGGAGCATTTGGGGGGACATAGGATGATTGGAAGACATGGAAGACTAGGATGCATAGGAAAAACATAGAAAGACATAGGATGCATTAGAAGACATAGGGTGCATAGGAAGCATAGGATGCATTGGAACCGGGATAATAGGAACATAGGAAGACATCGATCATTGGAAGAAAAGGATGCATTGGAAGACTAGGATCATAGGAAAACATAGGTCATAGGAAGACATAGGGTGCTTGGAAGAAAAGATGCATTGGGAAAACATAGGGTGCATTGGAAGCATAGGATACATAGGAAACAAGATACATAGGGAAAACATAATGCATTTGGAAAACATATGATGCATTGTAAGAAAATAGGGAATACATAGGAACACATAGGAAACATAGGATACATAGAAGACATAGGGGCATTGGGAAAAATAGGAAAACCATAGGGTGCCAAAAGACATAGGAAGACTGGGGAAAACATAGGGTACTAGGAAGGACATAGGATTCATTGGAATACTAGGAAACGTAGGAAGGGCATGGGAAAACAGGGATACATGGAAGCATAGGGTGTATTGGAAGACATAGGGGCATTGGAAGGGCTAGGATGCATTGGAAGACATAAATGCATTGGAAGACAAGGAAAACATAGGAAGACATAGTATCATAGGAAGACAAGGGAAATATAGGATGATGATTGTCTGTAGGTGTCCTCTCTCCAAATTTCCTCCCCAATTACCTAGCACCTTCTTTCTATATTTTTTTGATCCACCCACTAGGCAGCTGTTGAGGAATTGCCCCTTTTCACGCCCCCTTTCCAGGGTCTTTTTTTCCCCGCTCCTTTATGCATAAAAAGGGTTGACGGTCGCCGGGAGCCAACTCCCCTCGACCTCCACACACCACGGCAAGTGGGGACGGCATACTCATATTCTGCGCTCATCTCGTCAGCTCCGCTTTTGGCCAGGCCGTGTCCTGGCCCAACATTTCCACTGTTTCCCGTACTCCACTTTTGTTGAGAAATATTTCATCTTCTGTCTACAAGTTTTGGAATTATTCCTCATACCCATGGTATCTTTAAAAGACACATCGGGAAACTCACAGAGACCTTAAACCACGTAACCTCCGAGCCTTAACCCCTCGTGCCACGGCTACCACAACGCGCCCCCCCAAACACCCCCCAAAACCCCCCCCCACTCCTCCCCCCCCCCTGTTTTCCGGTTCCTGCCCTGCCCCTACTCATCAATTAAGTTATTACCACTTTCCGGGACATGCATTGGAAGACATAGGGAAAACACAGGAAGCATAGGATACAAAAGGAAGACATGGAAAACATGGAGCATTGGAAGAATAGGAAGACATAAAGACAGGATACATAGAAGACCTAGGATGCATTGGAAACTAGGGTACATTTGGAGACATAGGGATGCTTGGAAAACATGGATGCATTGGGAAAAATGGATGCATTAGCAGGGCATAGGAATTTGGAAGACATAGGATGTTGGCAGACTAGGAGCATTGGGAAACATAGGGGAAAACAAGGAACTAAATACATTGGAAACATAGGGAAAACATAGGAAGACATAGGAAGACATAAGATGCATTGGAAGACATAGGATAAATAGGAAGACATAGGAAGACATAGGAAGACATAGGAGGACATAGGAAGACAAAGGATGCATTGGAAGACATGGGAAGACATAGGATGCATTGAAAGACATAGGAAGACATATGAAGACATAGGAAGACATAGGATACATAGGAATACATAGGATGCATTGACAGACATAGGAAGACATAGGATGCATAGGAAGACATAGGAAGACATAGGATGCATTGGAAGACATAGGAAGACATAGGATGACATATGAAGACATAGGATACATAAGAAGCCATAGGAAGACATAGGAAGACATAGGAAGACATAGGATGCATTGGAAGACATAGGATACATAGGAAGACATAGGAAGACATAGGATGCATTGGAAGACATAGGATGCATTGGAAGACATAGGATACATAGGAAGACATAGGAAGACATAGGAAGACATAGGATGCATTGGAAGACATGGGAAGACATAGGATGCATTGGAAGACATAGGAAGACATAGGAAGACATTGGATACATAGTATGACATAGGATGCATAGGAAGACATAGGAAGACATAGGATGCATTGGAAAACATAGGATACATAGGAAGACATAGGAAGACATAGGATGACATAGGATGCATTGGAAGACATAGGATGCATTGGAAGACATAGGAAGACATAGGATGCAGTGGAAGACATAGGATACATAGGAAGACATAGGAAGACATAGGATGCATTGGAAGACATGGGAAGACATAGGAAGCATTGGAAGACATAGAAAGACATAGGAAGACATAGGAGGCATTGGAAGACATAGGATGCATTGGAAAACATAGGAAGACATAGGATGCATTGGTAGACATAGGATGCATTGGAAAACATAGGGTGCATTGGAAGACATAGGATGCATTGGCAGACATAGGATGCATTGGAAGACATAGGAAGACATAGGATGCATTGGAAGACATAGGATGCATTGGAATACATAGGATGCATTGGCAGACATAGGATACATAGGAAGACATAGGAAGACATAGGATGCATTGGAAGACATAGGAAGACATAGGAAGACATAGGATACATAGGAAGATATAGGATGCATTGGAAGACATAGGATGCATTGGAAGACATAGGATGCATTGGAAGACATAGGATGCATTGGAAGACAAAGGAAGACATAGGATACATAGGAAGACAGGATACATTGGAAGACATAGGAAGACATAGGATACATAGGAAGACATAGGATGCATAGGAAGACATAGGGGTGATACTTTAGTATGCGGTCTACCCCAGTACCGCAGTCTACAGTGCATGGTGTGGGGTGTGATCTATCCCTACACTTGTCCACAGGTCCCCTACCCCAGCATCTGAAGAGATTAGTTACAGGTCCACAGGTCATAAGTTAGGTAGCTAAAACAGGTCAGGTCAACCATGGACGCCGAATCGATGGGCCTTGGGTGCTCAAGGCCTCAAGTTGCTTGGCTCAAGGCCAAGTTGCTTGGGCCTCAAGCAAGGCTCTGATTACCGTTATTTTCATATGGAACGGCGTGACATAAATACTTTAAATCCCATCATTCAGCGGGAATGTGAAGCCGGTTCAGTGATTCACTCTGATGAATGGCCTGCATATGGATAATTAAATAATCAGGGTTATGGCCATAGTACAGTGAATCACCAAGAAAATTACGTGGATCCAGTAACAGAAGCAAACACTCAAGGCATAGATCGATCGTGGTTAGATGTCAAACCACGTATTTTTAAAGAACATGAGAGGTGTTAGCAATGAACTGTTTCAGTCACACCTTAATCATTTTTGCTGGAAAGTGCTCAGAAAAGATGAATCTGATTTTTGTATAGCATTTACGATATTCGTAATGTATACCGCTAATTGTTTAGGCATGATATACTATTGTACTAAAATTAGCAATGTGATGTTGTTGTTCATTGATAAATTGATTAATAAATACAAAAATTGTTATTCTCCGGTGTAAATAATCCATTAAACCCACAGTATAGCGTGGTAGCGCGGTAGACCTCATACTAAAGTAGAAGCAGCCGGTAGACCGCATACTAAGGTAGAAACAGAATGGTAAAACTCATACTAAAGTAGCACAGACATAGGATACATAGGAAGATATAGGATGGACACGGGGCTTCTGTGACATATTTGGCCACAACCCAGAAAAAAAACCTCCATGAATCCAAATGTGACAAAAAAACTCACCTCAAAGCAATGGATTCTACGTTCTAAATTCCATGATAGGAAAATAGACAAATTGCAATCATGATGTAGGCTATTTACGTATGCATGTGTTCCTATGTAAACTTGAAAACGTAAATGCACATGGTCCAAGGAATGGTTTTATAGTTTTACTAGCCGCAAAGCCGCCCTCCGGGTGGACTTTTTTGGCTAGCTCCTGCGGAGGGCTATTGGTGGGCCTTCGGCCCACCACCTGTGTTTGGTGGGCCTTCGGCCCACCAAACATGGACTCTCCAGATAGCCCCTTCTAACTTTCCTGAAATCATGGATGTAGAAATGTATGTATTCCCCCCCCCCATTCACTCACCCATTACCCATCACCCCCCACCCATTCACTCACCCATTACCCATCACCCCCACCCATTCACTCATCCATTACCCATCACCCCCCACCTATTCCTCACCCATCACCCATCATCCCCAACCCATCACCCCCCACCCATTCACTCACCCATCACCCCACACCCATTACCCATCACCCCACCCATTCACTCACCCATTACCCAGCACCCTACATCAAGGTTTCCTCAATTCTCGCAACCCACTTTTTTTTCACAATTATCGCTAATAGGCTGCTAAAAAAAAGAAGAAAAAAGTGATCGGATCATCTCATCATTGGGCTTAAAACCTTCCCCTGGTCAACCCGATTCCAAAAATGTGCCATATGAGGTGATTGCGCCACGGGGGGCGGAACCTATACCAGACACACAACACACACACACAAGACAGACAGACTTTCGCTTATATTTACCATTACCCATCACCCCCCACCTATTCCCTCACCCATCACCCATCACCCCCAACCCATCACTCCCCACCCATACACTCACCCATCACCCCACACCCATTACCCATCACCCCACCCATTCACTCACCCATTACCCATCACCCTATATCAAGGTTTCCTCAATTCTCGCAACCCACCTTTTTTTTCACAATTATCGCTAATAGGCTGCTAATACAAAAAAAAAAAAAAAAGATCGGATCATCTCATAATTGGGCTTAAAAACTTCCCCTGGTCAACCCGGTTCCAAAAATGTGCCATATGAGTTGATTGCGCCACGGGGGCGGAACCTATTACAGACACACACACACACACACACACACACACACACACACACACAGACATACAGACAGACACACTTTCGCTTATATTATTATAGATTACCCATCACCCCCCACCTATTCCCTCACCCATCACCATCACCCCCAACCCATCACCCCCCACCCATTCACTCACCCATCACCCCCACACCCATTACCCATCACCCCACCCATTCACTCACCCATTACCCATCACCCTACATCAAGGCTTCCTCAATTCTCGCAACCCACTTTTGTTTTCACAATTCTCGCTAATAGGCTGCTAAAAAAAAAAAAAAAAAAAGTGATCGGATCATCTCATAAGTGGGCTTATGACCTTCCCCTGGTCAACCTGATTCCAAAAACTGTGCCATATGAGGTGTTTGCGCCACGGGGGGCGGAACCTATACCACACACACACACACACACACACACACAGACAGACACACTTTCGCTTATATTATTATAGATATATATAGAAGAAGATTACCCATCACCCCCCACCTATTCCCTCACCCCTCACCCATCACCCCCAACCCATCACCCCCCACCCATTCACTCACCCATCACCCCACACCCATTACCCATCACCCCACCCATTCACTCACCATTACCCATCACCCTACATCAAGGTTTCCTCAATTCTCGCAACCCACTTTTTTTATCCACAATTATCGCTAATAGGCTGCTAAAAAAAGAAAAGAAAAAAGGGATCGGATCATCACATAATTGGGCTTAAAACCTTCCCCTGGTCAACCCGGTTCCAAAAATGTGCCATATGAGGTGATTGCGCCACGGGGGGCGGAACCTAAACCAGACACACACACACACACACACACACAGACAGACAGACACACTTTCGCTTATATTTACCATTACCCATTACCCCCCACCTATTCCCTCACCCATCACCCATCACCCCCAACCCATCACCCCCCACCCATTCACTCACCCATCACCCCACAACCCATTACCCATCACCCCACCCATTCACTCACCCATTTCCCATCACCCTACATCAAGGTTTCCTCAATTCTCGCAACCCACTTTTGTTTTCACAATTCTCGCTAATAGGCTGCTAAAAAAAAAAAAAAAAAAAAAAAGTGATCGGATCATCTCATAAGTGGGCTTATGACCTTCCCCTGGCCATCTTGTTATAAATTCTTTAAAGAACAAAAATAACGAAGTTCACGAAATTCCTGTATTTCTCATCAAAACTAACAGTAATGCTTTAGCCTTACCATTATCAATATTGTTTAATCAATCGGTCGAAAATGGCATTTTCCCGCATTGTCTTAAACACACGACTGTAATTCCGATTTACAAAAAAGGATCTAAAGATTGTATTGGGAACTATAGACCTATATCCCTATTGACTACTTTCTCAAAAATATTTGAGAAAATTATGAAAAAACATCTAACCAGTTTTCTTAAAAAAAAAGCCATCCTAACAAATAAACAATTTGGTTTTCGACAAGGCCTGAATACCTTTGACGCTCTTAATGAATTTACTGAAAAAATTTACTCTACTCTAGATTTACAACATTCTCATCTCAGCATTTATGTAAGATTTCTCTATTACTTCAAGTGAGAGATCTCATGCCAAATGATGTTTTAAAGATATCATATAATGCCCATGTATTACCACATTTACAATACTGTGCTCCCATCTGGTGTAATACGTATCCTACTCACTTGCTTCCCCTTCTTATTACTCAAAAGAAAATCATAAGAATCATTACAAATAGTGGTTACTTTGAGCATACACAACCTCTTTTTAAGACTATGAACATGCTAAAACTCCTTGACCTTAATAAGTTACAAATTGCAACATTCATGTATAAATCATTCAGTACAGATAATATACCACTACTGTTACCACAACACAATTATCCTACCCGCACACGTGAAAACCTAAGAATACCTCAACACACACTGACAATTTTACAACACTCAATTGCCTATACTGGTCCTAAAATATGGAACAATGTACCTGAGAATATAAAGTCATTACCCACTATCCATGCATTTAAAACACAATATAAAAAACATATATTATCTCAATACTAACTATCACTATCACTGTCTCCTCCTTTATCTTCCTGATACAATTTAAAATTATGGTGTCTCCAAATTATGAAATTAAGGTGATTTAAAACATGGTGCCTAGTATAATAAGATATTATCATTTATGAAATTAACTATATATTTACAAATTGGTGTTAGGGTTAGGTGCCAGCATCGCATGTTACTGGCACTCTTATAATTTAAGGAGGGATCTGGGCTCAATTTTGTAATATTTACTACCTTGATAAAACTGTGACTAAATTTACAAAAAAATGCTGCCTAAAAAGCTATTTATTAGCTTCTAATGGGCTGCTTATATATGTTTATTATAAAATACAATTTTTTTACTTATATGTATGACCTATATAAGTATAATAAAGTGTTTCAAGTGTTGCAAGTGTTTCAACCTGATTCCAAAAATGTGTCATATGAGGTGTTTGCGCCACGGGGGGGCGGAACCTATACCACACACACACACACACACACACACACACACACACACACACACACACACACACACACAGACAGACAGACAGACACACTTTCGCTCATATTATTATAGATATTAAGTTTATTTTAATTAGTTTGATTGTTTTACGTTTTCTGGTGTGCAAATGTGATCACCTCGCTATGGTTGCCGGTGTAATGCTGCTCCCCTTCATGTCCTCGCCTCATTTATACACGGTTGTGAGGGTGTGTGTAAGGTGGGGGGGTGAAGGGTGTTCAAGGTAGGGGGGTGAGGCGGTGTCCATGGTGTGTGGTGAGTGAGGGGGTGTTCAAGGTGGGGGGTTGAGGAGGGTGTCCAAGGTGGTGGGGGGTGGGTACGCGTGGCCGCCAGTTTTTCTTTTTTTTGGGGGGGGCAAGGTAATGGAAAAGGTTGTTGGTGGGGCTAAGTTACCAGGTAGCTTTGTCTGCTCTGACGATAGTGTACTGTACTAAGTCGTCTTGTATAGTAATGTTGTATATCTTTTTAGCACAAGCATTTGTAGTAATGAATAACCGGCTAAAACAACGAATCCGTGCATCAGCTTTACAAAATATTGAACTATTGTGTGTGTGCACGCAAATGTTCACGGATGAAAAGAAAAGCACATCGAAATAAGCAATATATAGTACATTCCACATTTCTAGGGAGGTGTTAAGCTACACGATTTTTTCTTTTTTTGTGGAGAGGGGCATGGCTTAGGTGACCTCCCCACCCCTCCGTCCCCCCAGAACCTGCCACTGTTGACCGGTGTGGGTTGTACCTAATGTTGACAGGAACTACCACGTGTAGGTCTCGCGGCCCCTTGTAACTTCCTAATTTTCTTATGTTCTTATGTACTAAATTAGATTGCGCATCAACGCTCTCTCTCTCTCTCTCTCTCTCTCTCTCTCTCTCTCTCGTCTCTCTCTCCTCTCTCTCTCTCCTCTCCTCATCTCTCCTCCTCTCTCCTCTCTCTCTCTCTCTCTCTCTCTCTCTCTCCTCTCTCTCCTTCTCTCTCCTCTCTCTCCTCTCTCTCTCTCTCTCTCTCTCTCTCTCGCTCTCTCCTCCTCTCTCTCCTCTCTCTCTCTCCTCCTCTCCTCTCCCCTCTCTCTCGTCTCCTCTCTCTCTCTCTCTCCTCCTCTCCTCTCTCTCTCCTCTCTCTCTCTCTCTCTCTCTCTCTCTCTCTCTCTCTCTCTCTCTCCTCTCTCTCTCTCTCTCTCTCTCTCTCATCAGTCTCTCTCTCCTCTCGTTCTCTCTCTCTCTCTCTCCTCTCTCCTCTCTCTCTCTCCTCTCTTCTTCTCCTCTCTCTCTCTCTCTCTCTCTCTCTCTTTCTCTAGGTCGATATGTCCAGTCTCAAACTAAATTGTATTAATATTTGGTGCACTATCTTTACAGTAAAGCTCCTATGACCAAACTGAATTTGAAATTTTGTGACCTCATGACCTTGACCTTGTTGACCTTTTGACCTGAAATAATTGCGACATATGGTAGGTTCTAGCTCTACCTAGATGCCAGGTATAGTGACCCTGGCATCATTTGTTATCGAGTTAGAGTGCGGAACAAACAGACCAACCAACAAACAAACAGATACGAAACTTCGAGCCAACAAAAGCCATCACAGGTTTTTTGGAGGCTGCTTCCTTACGTGCAGCAGCAAGTATTAGGTAGTCATGCAGTGAAGAATGCAAGTAAATAAAAGATAAGTAAGAAAGGGAACTCATATAAACTTAACGCATAGTATATAATATAGCTACTGTGCGATTCTACCATTACCAAAATGTTCATAAGCCTGACACACACACACACACACACACACAAACACACACACACACATACACACACACACACACACACACACACACACACACACACACACACACACACACACACACACACACACACACACACACACACAACACACACACACGCACACACACACGCACACATACACAACACACACACGCGCACACACACACACACACACACACACACACACCTGTGATTAGAGTGAACTCGGGTCTTCCGCGTTTGCGGAAGTACTTCCGCAAACGCAAACATGTCCGCAAAACTCCCAATAGATAGTATTCTCATGACGTCACACATCCAGGTATTTCGGGAGCGCGTCCATGTTGAGTGGCAAGCTTTGTAAATACAGCCGCAAACTGACAGGTAGAGTGAGCCATACCTGTCTGGTCTTGGTGTCTTGGTGTTTTTTAGGGCTTCGAGGGTCCCTTGGGGAACACTATGAGCCCTGGTGATGTCCTATGGTGCTATCACCGGCGTGGTGGTTGACCTGTCTTTCTCAAGAAGCCACAGGTGAGGCGGATGACAGCGTGTTGCCGTGAGGGGTGGACGTCTGCCGTCGCCAGCAGGGTGGGCAGGTTAAAGGTGGTGACGGTCGGTGTTACCGTCCTTTGACGGTCGCTCCTGGGCTCCTTTGAGAAGCCCAGGACCCACAGCTACAGAGGGCACCAACTCTACCCATCTCTCCAATAAGATGGGGAAAGAGCTTGAGAGTTGCTGCTCAGAGAAGCAGAGGAGCAAGGTGCAGGAGTAGGCCATGTTTCCCGCTCTTTCGAGTGCGGCTTGGCTAGATGTGTTTGTTAAGTACAACACGGCCATACCCAGCTCTGCAGCCGTGGAGAGACTGTTCTCCCAGGGGGCGGACATCATGAAGGCCAAGAGAGCGAGTCTGAACTCCGAAAATTTTGAGAGATTGGTGAAGGGGAAACATGGACCTGTTCAAGATGAAATTGTCACCAGAGGTCTCTGAATGAGGAGTCTGAGGTTAAGGATCTGGTAATACTGATATCATATAAATAAAATTTGAAGTGTACTGTACCAGTACCTATACTAATTATTACTCCTTAGTTTGCACTTAAGTGTGTTTATATATATATATATATATATATATATATATATATATATATTATATATATATATATATATATATATATATATATATATATATATATATATTATATATATATATATATATATATATATATATATATATATATATATATATATATATATATATATATATATATATATATATATATATATATATATATATATATATATATATCAATAATATAAGCGAAAGTGTGTGTGTCTGTGTGTGTGTGTGTGTGTGTGTGTGTGTGTGTGTGTGTGTGTGTGTGTGTGTGTGTGTGTGTGTGTGTGTGTGTGTGTGTGTGGTATAGGTTCCGCCCCCCGTAGCGGAACCCCATCATATGGCACAGTTTTGGAACCAGGTTGACCAGGGGAAGGTTTTAAGCCCAATTATGGGATGAACCGATCACTTTTTTTTTTTTTTTTTTTTTTTTTTTTTAGTAGCCTATTAGCGAGAATTGTGAAAAAAGTGGGTTGCGAGAATTGAGGAAACCTTGATGTAGGGTGATGAGTAATGGGTGAGCGAATGGAAGGTGTGATGGGTAATGGGTGTGGGGTGATGGGTGAGTGAATGGGTGAGGGGTGATGGGCTGGGGGTGATGGGTGATGGGTGAGGGAATAGGTAGGGGGTGATGGGTAATGGGTGAGTGAATGGGTGTGTGGTGATGGGTAATGGGTGAGTGAATGGGTGGAAGGTGATGGGTAATGGGTGAGTGAATGGGTGGGGGGTGATGGGTAATGGGTGAGTGAATGGGTTGGGGGTGATGTGAATGGGTTGGCGTTAATACATACATTTCTACACCCATGATTTCTGGAAAGTTAGAATGAGCTATCTGGAGAGTCTGTGTTTGGTGCGCCTTCGGCCCACCAAACATAGGTGGTGGGCCTAAGGCCCACCAATAACCCTCCGCAGGAGCTAGCCCAAAAAGTCCGCCCGCAGGGCGGCTTTGCGGCTAGTATATCAATAATTTTTGCAAAAAGTTTTGTTTTGTTTTGTCTTTGTACATCTTGGCCTATAGCGCCTGTAGGCAGTGACCTCCGGGGGAGGGATGGGAGGCCTTGGAGCCTCACTTGAGGGCTGTTATGGTTGGCCCTCGCCCGTGGTGGCACAGGACAAGATTTTTTTATAGTGACGCCTGTGATTAAAGGCTCATGGCGCCCCCTTGTGCCCTCCGATGCAGTAGCAATCAAAGGTAGAGTTAATGGACAGAGCATGTGGGTGTTCTTAGGCCACTCGACGGTGCAGGAAGATTTTAAGTGGATTTATGGGTTTCACTCGGGACCAGGTTGACCAGGGGAAGGTTTTAAGCCCAATTATGAGATGATCCGATCACTTTTTTTTTTTTTTTTTAGCAGCCTGTTAGCGAGAATTGTGAAAAAAAGTGGGTTGCGAGAATTGAGGAAACCTTGATGTAGGGTGATGGGTAGTGGGTGAGTGAATGGGTGGGGTGATGGGTAATGGGTGTGGGGTGATGGTTGAGTGAATGGGTGTGGGGTGATGGATGATGGGTGAGGGAATAGATGGGGGGTGATGGGTAATGGGTGAGTGAATGGGTGTGTGGTGATGGGTAATGGGTGAGTGAATGGGTGAGGGGTGATGGGTAATGGGTGAGTGAATGGGTGTGTGGTGATGGGTAATGGGTGAGTGAATGGGTGGGGGTGATGGGTAATGGGTGAGTGAATGGGGGGGGTGATGGGTAATGGGTGAGTGAATGGGTGGGGGGTGATGGGTAATGGGTGAGTGAATGGGTGTGTGGTGATGGGTAATGGGTGAGTGAATGGGTGGGGGTTGATGGGTAATGGGTGAGTGAATGGGTGGGGGGTGATGGGTAATGGGTGAGTGAATGGGTTGGCGTTAATACATACATTTCTACATCCATGATTTCAGGAAAGCTAGAAGGGGCTATCTGGAGAGTCTGTGTTTGGTGGGCCAAAGGCCCTCCAAACACAGGTGGTGGGCCGAAGGCCCACCAATAGCCCTCCGCAGGAGCTAGCCAAAAAGTCCGCCCGGAGGGCGGTTTTGCGGCTAGTATGCAGTAATTCAGAAAATATCAAATTATTGGTTTGCGGTTTGCCGACTTGCGGTTGCGGAAGTGTGAACTTCAAGAAATTTGCGGTCTTGCGGTTGCGGAACTTAAGGATTGAAGTTTGCGGATTTGCGTTTGCGGAAGTGGATTTTTGTTTGCGGTGCCCACCTGTGACACACACACACACTGTCACACACTGACACACACACGCACACACAACACACACGCACACACACACAACACACACGCACATTGTCACACACACGCACACAAACACATGCGCACAAACACACTCACACAAAAATAACACTCACTCCCCCCCCCCCACACCCCACACCCCACTCACCCCCCCCCCCCCCCCCACACACCTGTGACTTGTGCCACCTCATTACACCTTCACACTAAGACCAAGGTGACCCCCAAGCCACCCTTCACTCCATCACTATACTCTATTTTATTTAACGTGGCGAAAATTCCATTCTATCTTCAGGTCTCATGCTTAAAGTTATGCCTATGTTTATCTGATAATATGGTTAACTATGATAAAATACAGCTGAAATTTAGAAGAAGCGTACAATTTCCTTCTCCTGGCATCAACTATTAGTCAGCAAACAGTAAGGGGTCAGGATTTTTCGCCTCATTAAAATAAAAGACTATAATTTGCCTCACAATTCTGACAACATAAATAAATAATTACACCTTCCTTTCCTAATGATATAAATTATTGGGTTCACTTGGCTCTTCTCTTCCCTCCACGTCATATGTGTCAAAAAGAAATGTGTTTATATTAATAACTTACCAGCGTGTGTTTGAATAAGGTTGAATAGTTTTAGAGGGAGTGAGTAATAGTTTTAGACGATCTTACAGAATAGTTTAGAGAATAGAAGGAGTGTATAAAGGAGGCTGGACAATTTCATGGATGGGAATGAAAGGTGGCTGTAGGCAGTGTTGAGTAACAGGAACTACCACGTGTAGGTCTCACGGCCTCTTGTAGCTTCCTTATGTTCTTATGTTCTAATAGTTGAATGGAACTCACGTATTATGAACCATTTGATCAAACTATAAATACTGAATAAAAAAGCTTTGCATTGTATCAGTAGCCAAGAATAATGTGGTTTTTTTTCTCGTATTTAGAGGGATATATGGAAGCCAAATGTGTTCAGTATTATTCTTTTCTGTTCATATACCAGTACATTAAGCTAAACCTTTTTTTGTGTCAATAAGGCATCTGAAAAATGTGGATTTTGTCTCTCTCTCTCTCTCTCTCTCTCTCTCTCTCGTCTCTCTCTCTTCTACTCTCTCTCTCAGTCTCTCTCTCTTCATCCGTCTCTCTCTCTCTTCTCTCTCTCTCTCTCTCTCTCTCTCTCTTCTCTCCTCTCTCTCTCTCTCTCTCTCTCTCTCTCTCTCTCTCTCTTCTCTCTCTCTCTCCGTCTCTCTCTCTCTCTCTCTCTCTCTCTCTCTCTCTCTCTCTCTCTCTCTCTCTCTTCTCTCTCTCTCTCTCTCTATCTCTCTCTCTCTCTCTTCTCTCTTCTCTCTCTCTCTCCTCTTCTCTCTCTCTCTCTCTCTCTCTCTCTCTCTCTCTCTCTCTCTCTCTCTCTCTCTCTCTTCTCCTCTCTCTTCTCTCTCTCCTCTCTCTCTCTCCTCTCCTCTCTCTCTCTCTCTCCTCCTCTCTCTCTCTCTCCTCTCTCTCTCTCTCTCTCTCTCTCTCTCTCTCTCTCTCTCTCTCTCTCTCTCTCCTCTCTCTCTCTCTCTCTCTCATCTCTCTCTCTCTCTCTCTCTCTCTCTCTCTCTCATTTTTCTTTCTCTTTGTAGTATATAAGTTTTATTTTCTTGAAGCATCTGTAATAGGTTAATTATTTCATGGTCAGTTTTTTGCTCTCAATATTACTGCACTTACTTTTGCATTCGTCACTTTCATTGTAAAACTTTGGCTATAAATTTTTAGATGTTTAATTCCTGCTGTATGTGGAATTGTCTGTGTCCACCTGATGTGGTTATGTTGTTATACTATGTGGCTGGAACATGATCTGTGTAGGCAAGTTTTCCAGTCCATCAGGCGACTGTACTGTCCTGACTGTAGAATTGGTTTGCGACTAATAGAAACTGTACTACATTACATCAGCTTTCAACCCCTTGTGACCCAGATCTTTCCTTTGCTATATAAAAGTGTATGTTGTCAAGCTATAAAAATATAAAAAGTAACTGAATATACCAAATTAGTTAGTTGACAAGGATCCTAAACAGGTCATATCTATAAAATATTACTTAATGATTTTTAGTCACTAAAAATTATCTAATGGTAGTCATATTACAATGGAAATTACGCTCTGGATCTCAAGGGGTCAAGAAAGTGATGGTAATTTTAGCCATCACACCATTATATAGGAATTAGAAATACTGTATGTATCTTCCCATCTTTGGGAGTTTTAGGTATAAGAAAAAATCTGAATATACCAAAGTGTATCTTTGATGACTCTCGGGCTGCCCTTCTACAAATTAAACAATTTTATTTTTTCGTGAGTTTATTTTGTTGCAGGTGTGAAAAGATCAATATTTTCATTATCATTTCTATAAATAAGACTCGAAAGAAACCCATCAAAATGTGTACCAAATTTTCTCGAGCAGTCTCACAAGATAGAAAAAAATATTTGAATTCAAGTCAAGTAGAACTGGCTTTCCAAACAACAGATAAAAGAAACTAAGAGTAATTAATGCATTAAAGTATAGAAAGAGTAACAGAGGGGAAGGCATCAGTGGTGGGAATGTTGATAGGACAAGCATCCTTACAACCCACTCTGACATTGCTGGGACACCTTCATACAAGGATACAAAGTCAAGACATAGGCAAGAAAACCTCATGTATGGGATTGGGTACCCGGAGGAAATGAAAGTGTTTGACTGATCTTGTTTACGTACAATGAAACTTTACACTATAAGAAATGAGGAGTGGTGTTCAATGGTGTTCTTTGTGGTACTATAAGAAATGAGGAGTGGTGTTCAGTGGTGTTCTTTGTGGTACTATAAGAAATGAGGAGTGGTGTTCAGTGGTGTTCTTTGTGGTACTATAAGAAATGAGGAGTGGTGTTCAGTGGTGTTCTTTGTGGTAGTATAAGAAATGAAGAGTGGTGTTCAGTGGTGTTCTTTGTGGTACTATAAGAAATGAGGAGTGGTGTTCAGTGGTGTTCTTTGTGGTGGGAAGGAACGTGAGGTTTTCATGACAGGTAGATTCAAGATATCACATTAACACACATTGCTCTCTGGGTGTTCTTGATGCCATAGCGGTTGTTTCCTTCATATTTTTTTAGGTCAGTAAGTCAGCAAGAAGTAGTCAGCATCCTGGATCAGTAGTTCAAGAAGAGCAGAGTGTGTGAGCTAGGTCAGTACTAAAGCCTCTCCCCCGCTGCTTCGGGTCACCACGCCCGCGCCGCTCCTCGCCGCCTCAAGACACTTTTGCTTCACATCCAACAGTCTGAGGGAGAGGTAAGAGGGGGCAGTGATGAATCAAGAAATAATGGATTCAAGCTGGAAAATCGTACATTTAAAAAGGAAATTGGGATAAACTGGTTCACAGATAGGGTGGTAAATGATTGGAATAGACTCAGTCGTCAGGTGGTCAGTGCGGAGTCAATAGGGAGCTTTAAAAGGAGGCTGGACAATTTCATGGATGGGGATTAAAGGTGGATGTGGGTAGTGTTAAGTAACAGGAACTATCGCGTGTAGGTCTCGCAGCCTTTTGTAGCTTTTCTCTTATTTTCTAATGTTCTTATCATAACTCACTGGAAGGGATAAGAACATAACTAAGATTGAAAGGGTAAAGCAAGCCTGTGCTCGGCCGGATCAAGGGAAGCAGCATCACATAAGATTTAACGATAGGAAACATAAGACACATCAGAAAATAAGGAAGCTACAAGAGGCTGTGAGACCTACACGTGGTAGTTCCTGTTACTTAACACTACCTACACCCACCTTTAATCCCCATCAATGAAACTATCCAGCCTCCTTTTAAAGCTCCCTATTGACTCCGCACTAACTACCTGACGACTGAGTTCATTCCAATCATTATCACACACTCACTTCACAACATCCCTCCACATGCCCAGCTGCTTGGCTGAGGTCTGCACCAAGTCCTTCACGGTCTTCTGGTCCTCGCGCAGCAGACGCCCGAGCCGCTCCTGCTCTGCTATGTTAGTCACCAGCTGCTCCCTGAAACACAGACTTATTAAGGATCCCACCCCTCACCTCCTTCCTTTAAAGCATGCCAGCCTCAGGACTGTCACTAGCCCACCTTTGCCAGGGACTTGATAAAGGTTCACTCAGTATCTGTGTCCCCTGCATCGTTTGCCCCAGACTCTCAATATAACCGGTGCACACAACATGAGAGTCACTCCTCTCTCCTAACAGTCAAATCAAATCATCTTTGGAACTAAGTAAAAGAGAAGAAGCATTTTCACTCACTCAAATTATTTTATAGTACCTAAGCCATACAAGAGACCTAAACATCAACTTAAATGGTGAAAATAATAGAACTGTAATTAAAACTGTAAATCCACAACTATAAATAACGTGTTCCCAAGTATTTCTTTTGTGTAAGGCTGCATTATAATAATATAATAATACAATAAGCTGCATTAAGCAGCATGTAAAGGTTTGCACCAATCCCTGGTGATCTGGGTGTGTTGTGTTGGGAATCACTTGACTTTTTTCCTTTACAAAGTATGGAGTGAGTTTCCTTTCATGCAGTTATCGTGTTGTGTGGCTACGACAAGGATAGGTACTGAAACAAGGATAGGTACTGAGACAAGGATAGGTACAGAGACAAGGATAGGTACAGAGACAAGGATAGGTACTGAGACAAGGCTAGGTACTGAGACAAGGATAGGTATTGAGACAGGGATAGGTACTGAGCCAAGGATAGGTACTGAGACAAGCATAGGCACTGAGACAAGCATAGGCACTGAGACAAGCATAGGCACTGAGACAAGCATAGGTACTGAGACAAGGATAGGTACTGCGACAAGGATAGGTACTGAGACAAGGATAGGTACTGCGACAAGGATAGGTACTGAGACAAGGATAGGTACTGAGACAAGGATAGGTACTGAGACAAGGATAGGTACTGAGACAAGGATAGGTACTGAGACAAGGATAGGTACTGAGACAAGGATAGGTACTGAGACAAGGATAGGTACTGAAACAAGGATAAGTACTGAGACAAGGATAGGTACTGAGCCAAGGATAGGTACAGAGAAAATGATAGGTACTGAGACAGGGATAGGTAGAGACAAGGATAGGTAGATACAAGGATAGGTAGAGACAAGGATTGGTAGAGACAAGGATAGGTACTGAGACAAGGATAGGTACTGAGACAAGGATAGGTACTGAGACAAGGATAGGTACTGAGACAAGGATAGGTACTGAGACAAGGATAGGTACTGAGACAAGGATAGGTACTGAGACAAGGATAGGTACTGGGACAAGGATAGGTACTGATGCGTAGTCTTACCTCAGATACTTTTTTTTGTCTTGGTGATCATTTGAAAGGTACAATTTGATCTCATCACTCGCTTGTTGCTGCTTGAAGCTCAAGATTTCCTTCTCAGCTGTCAGTAGATGGAACTGTGACTCTGATTTGACTAGTTTGTCGTTAAGACCCTGGGAAGGAGTTAAGAACATAAGAACATAAGAAAATAATGAAACTACAAGAGGCCGCGAGACCTACACATGGTATTTCCTGATATTTAACACTACCTACATCCATGAATTCACAGAGTCATGCAAATACAATGAGACTCTTAACCACTGTACATATATTTACACAGGTAAGCAGAACCTTGTATTATTACTCCATAGGCAGGGTTCGTGCTCTGTAATTTGTCCTTCACAGAGATAGGTCTCATAAAAAAAGGGATACCATAAAGGAGATGTAGGATAAGTTCTCACGGCTAGTAATCAGGGTAGAACAAGAAATAACGGATTAAAGCTGGAAAAGCGTAGATTTAAAAAGGAAATAGGGGAAAACTGGTTCACAAATAGGGTGGTAAATTATTGGAATGGACTCAGTCGTCAGGTAGTTAGTGTGGAGTCAATAGGGAGTTTTAAAAGGAGGCTAGACAGCCTTATTGCGGGGATGAAAGGTGGATGTAGGTAGTGTTAAGTAACAGGAACTACCACGCGTGGGTCTCCCAGCCTCTTGTACCTTCATTATTTTCTTATAATGATTATCTTGCAATGGCACTTATTGGACCTCTCACACTGTCTCAACATGACACGCCAAATGAATGAGTTATGGTTATAATTCAAAGTTAAACCACAAAATAGTAAAAGGTGTCCAAATATGAGTGAAAGGAAAATGTAGGTGTTAAATAGCATTGTGATTGCTTCATGAAACTATAAGTTTGCAAAGATTTTTTTTTGTTACGATTTAATATTACATATCTTTAAATCTCAAGTCAAATGGGCAGTGCATTTAAATTTTTCTTAGATGTCACTCAACTCATATGGGAGACAATGATATGACAAATAGAGAAATGGCAGTAAATCAAGAGCTGAAAAAGACCTCTGCTGTTATCTAAGAATTATTTAGAACATTTCGATTTTCAAGTCATGGGGAAAAATGAAGAGCTTTGTGCCGGGTGCTTTGTGACTGCGGTGGGAAACAAAGAAGAATGATCAGGGGCTTCCCACCTTCACTTCCTGCTCCAGCTTTGCCATGTTAGAGTCCAGTCCGGCGGCCACAGAATCATAGGAATGCTTCTTCTCACTGTAGTCCACTGACAAGTCTTGCATCTTTTGTCGCAGTAGACGAAGTTCTGTAGAAGAAGCAGTGTTTTAGAGGACCATGAATTTTTCAGTAATACAAAGTAATTGTTTATCTTTACATCACTATAGTTTGGATAATGTAGGGGGAATTTCCTTGGGTCTATTGAAAAAAAATTCATTTTCCAATTTTTTTAATGGAGAAAACTGTAGCATAGACGTATATCTACTTTGGTCAATTTTTTTTTTATTCGTCCTGGATAAACCTGAGGAAGGTAACTGTGGTAACCCGGATATCGCACTAGCCCTGTGTCCCGGGGTACATAGGAACATAAGAATAACATAAAGAAGCTATAAGAGGCCATGAGACCTACACGTGGTAGTTCCTGTACAAGTACACGTGAAAATTCCACGGGTTGTCACCTACCACATGCTGAAGGGCTAATGCGACGGAGATGAGCACCGAGGCCACACGCAGCATAGCGTATACCCCCATCTTTACCTTAGTGATTACATATAGAAAAAATAACTTATTCCTTCCCTGCTCCCCTGGACTGGTGACTGGTCCAGATTCGTGACCCACTTCACCAAGGGCTGTTTTCTACAGCTTACATTGTTTTGTATGCTAAAATATGAAATAGCATCAATATCCTGTTACATAAATATAGGTCGTATATTATGATGGTGGGAGGAGCTTCGTATTGTGGGTGAACCAGGCGTCAGAATGTCCAGACGAGAGTCCCTAGCTATCAAGGATTAACACGCCTGTATAGCTACTTTCCTTAGTGTTTCTTGGTCTAGATAGCAATGGAGAGACCTAGGAAGTCAGCTAGCAAGGGAGGAGAAGGCGAAGGAAAGCACCTCTGCATTCAGAACTATCAAGGGGTAAGGCCTGGCTGAGTAGCATGGCGACGGTATCAGACTTATCTTGGCCTATAGCGCCTGTAGGCAGTGACCTCCAGGGGTGGGATGGTAGGCCCTGAAGGATCACTTGAGGGCTGTGATGGTTGGCCCTCGCCCGTTGGTGGCGCAGGCAGGATTTTTATAGTGACGCCTGTGATTAGAGGCTCATGCCGCCCACCTGTGTCCTCCGATGCACTCGCAATCGAAGGTAGAGTTCATGGACAGGGCA
The DNA here is from genome assembly GCA_016584305.1 of Chionoecetes opilio. Classification (NCBI taxonomy): domain Eukaryota; kingdom Metazoa; phylum Arthropoda; class Malacostraca; order Decapoda; family Majidae; genus Chionoecetes; species Chionoecetes opilio. The sequence goes on along the minus strand of JACEEZ010014672.1, from coordinate 70,396 downwards.
TGTGGGGGTTCTTAGGCCACTCGACGGTGCAGAAATATTTGAAGTGGATTTATGGGCTGCACTCGGGATCGAACTCTGGTCTTCGCATGGCACCCCCACCTGGCACCCTCACCTGGCACCCTCACCTGGCACCCTCACCTGGCACCAAAGTATACATAGATCATAGTGATGGATTGAATGCCATGCCCCAAGAGTGTCCCCATAAGTCCAGGTGTCTGCTGACTCTATCCTGAAGGAGGTGATGATCAATACTATTTCACCCTTGATGATGGGAGCTAAATGTGACTTTCTCTCAGCAACCTTTCTGTTGAGCTCCATCACCATGCCAGACATGTCCTCCAGAGACTGTCCTTTTCGTGCGTCTACTGAGGCCTTCAGGGACGACACCTTCTCCATGGTGTCTTGAGTCTCATGGAAGCCCGACACCCCCATCTGGGCCTCCATCGTATTCTGTAAACAATAAGGCAGTAATGTTGATGATTTGTAACATGCAGGTGTGGCTAATGATTGATGACATGCAGGCATTGGCTCCTGGCAGTAACCTAAAGGTGCAAAACGAAACTTCTTTGAATAATATCTGTAATACATTTGGTCAGACAACCAGCATAACTTACCAGCTGGCCCAACAGGTGTGCGTCCTTGGCCTTCAGGATCTCCTCCGTCCTGCTGAGGATGCCGTACTCGGCCCTCAAGTCACTCAGCTCAGCACGCTTCATCTTATAGACAGAGCTCTTGCCTCGCAGCTTATTCACGTACCGCTTGAACTCTTCCCCTCGCAACACTTGCTCTCCAGAAAACTGTTTCAGATAATCCAGTTTTTCCTAGAAAGTGTCAAGAGAACAAAACATTCAGGACATACTACGTCCAGAACACAGGGAAAACTGCTTCAAGGGAGACAGTATAGAATCTCATACACATGGAACTGCATGGGCTACACCATATTTTTACCGTGTATTTAATACCTCATCACTCTAAAGATGCACTTTTCTTTCCTAAGCCACTTTCTTTGATGACTGGCATGTATTGCAATATAATTTGCAATGAAGTTTTCTTGTTTGTTGTTATCAATAGAGGGAAAGTTATTACTATAAAAAAATAAAAACTGGAAAATTTCTGAACCCAACACAGTCTTGTACAAACCCTCATCTCCTCCTGATAGCTCGTGATTTCCCCTCGCAGCTCATTCAGCTTCTCCGCCGTCTGGTCTTTCTTCCGGGTGATGATGGCAGCGTTCTGCCGGAAAAATGACAGCTTCCCAACCTGGGAGGAAGATACAGAATGAAGCGAAGCAAAGCATATAATGTTAGCATTCTAATTCTCACCATATACTCTCTTTCTACTGATGCAATTCACGACTGGTTTGTGCCTATCAAACTATATATCCAACTTCTGCAACCAGATGTTGGCAACTTCCCACTGAGTGAAAATACAAACTACCTTCCCATCCTTCGGCCTTGCCAAACACAGCCTCAACAAGAATCATGCTTTCTCAACTAATATTCAGTGGCATCTAACCTGAACACCAACCAGGCTGACGGATTCCTCCCACCAAACACTGTTTAAGCTCCACAAGTCATGTTCTCGCCCCGACTCAAACCCTGGACTGGCCTAGGTGACAGGCCACTCCCTCACCCTGACCTGTGCTTACCTTGCTCTCTGGACTCTCATCCTCCTCCACCTCCTTCATGCGCGCTTCATTCAGGTTATTGATTTCACTGGTCAGGGATTGGATCTGCAGACCAGGAAGAAAGGAGACACCTATTAGTAATACCACGACGGTCATCATCATTGTATTACTTCAAGCTTTTACTTAAATACTTTGTATGCTTTTGCAGTCATTCTATAACAAGGCATAAAGGAATAAAGCAAGGCTCATAATTAGAGTTATAACAGGTACTTTCCATGGGGAAAGTAGAGACTCAGCTGTTGACTTGCTTCCCTAAAGGCAACACAAACTTAGTCATCAAGTGAGTGATTGGTTTCCTTGACTGATGAAGACAGACCATTGTGTTGACTATTCAGTGAAGACAAATCTCTGAATTATCTAACTTCTTTACTGAAATTATGATGAATAAAAATTGCTGAAAAATCAATGATGCTGAAACATAATGACTGATCTCAGTGATATCAGACAACAGTTTCCAGGCTTTAATGAGGCCAATTGTCTATTTATGTATTAACTACTCATAAAAGAATAGCCACATGTCTCAAGAAGCTACATTGTTAGCTGACCATTCAATGACAGCAGACACCAGTGTACTTTTAATAAGGCAGAAGACACTTTTACCCCTATGGGCAGTGAGGTGCGTCCGTCCAACCTGTTTGTTGACTTGCTCTATCTCGTGCTGGCCCATGGCGGGCTGGGCGGCCATGAGCTGCAGGGTCTCCACCAGCCGCTGCCTCCCTGCCACCTCCTTGGGCAGCTTCTCCTTCACAATGTAACTGTTCACATTCATGCCGTCTTCTAGCCTCTGCAGCAAGCCTGGAGGGATGGGTCTTATTGGTTGCCACGGTTTCTTATGTTAGATAGTTTGTAGAGGGAGACATTATACCCATATAGGCTACCTCTATACTGCCACCTCTCTCTCTATAGTGCCGACTGTCACTCTTCCCTTACACTCTCCTCATGCCTCATCCTGCATTCTTCTGTATTTGCCTCACAAACTCAAACTATTTCTTTCCTATTCCAATGGGTCTTCTTTGTACGTAACCATACCCTATCATCACTTCTGCAACCACACCTATAGTTGATTTTTTAATTATTTTTTTACATCTGTGCCTATAGTGCCTGTAGGCAGTGGTGACCCAGGGCTCAGATGGTAGGCTCTGGAGGTTCACTTGAGGGCTCTGATAGTTGGGTCCTCGCCCGTGGTGGCGCAGGCAGGATTCTTATATTGACGCCTGTGATTAGAGGCTCATGCCGCGCCCCTGTGTCCTCCGATGCACTCGCAATCGAAGGTAGAGTTGATGGGCAGGGCATGTGGGTTTCTTAAGCCACTCGACGGTGCAGAAAGGTTTTGGTTTTCTTCGAGGATCGAACTCGGGTCACCGAGAACGCCAGTTGGAGACGCTAACCACTCCGCTACCGCCTCCCCAATTTTTGGGGGAGGCGGTAGCGAGTGTACCAAGCAATAGCGATGTACCAAGCAATGCCAGATACCCTTCATCTGCTCCTCTTAATACATTCACATCCTTTACCCTGTCTGTTTCATGTCTAACTATCATTGCATCGCCCATCACTCCTCTCTGTTCCACCTTTCCTAGTGAACTTGTGAATATCTTTCTTTGTAAAGAATGTGTTACCTTTTCATAAGCCTGTTTTTCCACACCCATTCAACAGTGAGAATGATAAGGAAATTACAGATATAATCATGGAAATTATATGCTGACAATTATTTGTTAATATAATATAAATAATCATAATTAATATAATGACTAACTCTAGATGATGATGATGATGACCCCTGTTCATGCCGAGTGTTGGTGCTCACCCTCGGGCGTGGTGCCGATGCCAGCCTTGCGGATGTCCTTCAGCTGGGTGTGGAGGCGCGAGGTCCTCTGCTCCGACAGCTGGATGGCCGCGTGGAGGTTATTCTTCTGCTGAACCATCTCCTTCTGCTTCTCTTTCTCTTGTCGCAAGCCTCTTGCTGATGTCAGCATAGCCTCGCTGTGTGGGGTGCCCTCAACCTGTACAGGCAATTTTAATGGGCACAGGCACCTGCTAGGATACTCATGTACTACAGCATATACATAGATGTCTATATGTCTGTCCATATCCATACATACTAATAGGTGTTTGGTATAAGTAAAGATGCTCATATTGTGGTGCATATGTGGACAGTATATCCATTCTCTAAGCTTTGACTTATTCTCTCATATGAACCAAGGAGTTGTGAGCTAGGCAGCCCAGCAAGAGCAAAAGGGTTGTAACCTTGCCCTGTATGAGGTCAGCTCTAATATTTCTGAGCTTTGGAGACAGTGAACCCATGTGATGTCATAGCAACGTGCGGCAGATGCTGGTGCAGAATGGCAACCTTTGCAGGTCACTTCCTACCTACCACATCATCGCATTGTAATCAGTCAGTGAGCTTATCAGTTATGAGCTTGTAATGTTTTTTTATTTTCAAAATTACTGAGTTTCACAAGCAGCACATCAACATTAGATTTGTCAATATTAGCTTTCAAATCATGAATACTCTCGGCATTTGTGTGTGTGTGTTACAGCCTTACTTACAGGAGACCAGAAATGGTCTACGTCACTCAACAAAAGATGATGGATGAGCAATGTTAAAAAAAGATGTCGCTTATAGAATGAGTTTAGTGATGCATTATGAATATAGTTATTGATCACATTATGGGAAACATGATGAACATAAACTAACATTCTTGTCATCATTGGCGTGACATAACAAAGACCTGCTACTCTATATCATCTATGAGACGCCTTACCTCAGCTTCACCCAATGGAGGCCTCTTCAACAGACAGCAGAAGCACGATATGTAATATCTCAACCTTTGTCAGTGCCTAATCTACAATCATATCTTTTAGCTTTTATCATGCTTCTCAATCGTATCGTTTCTTTTATCAAATACCGTATTTTACGGCTTATAAGACGCTGCATCTTGGAAGACGCACCCTGATTTTGGAAAGAAACTTCAAAAAAAAAAATATATAAATAAACAGATTTTCTACTCGTAGGCGATAATAAAATGTACCGATTTTCTCAGTAGGCGGTGGTCCTTCTTTCTGTTGCTCTGTTCCCATGTTCTTTGGCGTATCGTACAACATTTAGCTTGTATGCGATAGTATTAGTAAATCGTTTTGATGAATTCGCCATGGTGATAATTTCCAGGACTGAAAAGAGCTTGTGATACGTGTGACAGCCTCGTGATAAATAATACATCAACACTAGCAGACGATAGATGGCCCTGTCTCCGAAGCGAAACGTAAACATCACACTGTGTGGACAGATTAGTTGATTTGAATGTCTTATGGTATTTGGAATACTTGTAACAGGTAAGTACTGAGTACTGAGGAAGTACTACAACATTCGTCTTGGAGGACGCATGAGTATTTTCAGGGCATTTTTGGAGGGAAAAAGTGCGTCTTATAAGCCGTAAAATACGGTATCTCAAATCATACGGATCCTTTCCCCAATCCACTTTTTTCAACATGGACTCCATTGTACCAGCCGTCACTCTGGTGCTGAGGCCAACTATCACCTCATCTTCTGCTTCATCCTCTCCACCAGCCTCAGCACAAGGTCCCGTTCCTCCTCCATGGCCGTGATGTCGCGATGCAGCTCCACCGTCGAGAACCCTGAGGTCCTGAGGCCCTCGTATTCCCGGTGCACATTTTTGAACTGGTCAATGAGTTCCTCGTACTGAAACACAAT
>JACEEZ010014672.1:52500-60000 GCA_016584305.1 Chionoecetes opilio | reverse complement strand
AACTAAAATTATACCAGGTTAGGTTAGGTTTGGTTATAGTGAGGTTGGGTTAGTAATGATTTTCTTCTTCTTTTTCACCTCTACCCCACTTTATAATTACGTTTTAGAGGCATTTGAAGGGATCTGTGAAGGTTTGGAGGAAAAAAGTCCACTAATAAGGACGAGAAAAGACTCTAGAATTTTACCCTATTTTTTTCTGGTGAGTTTTGATGTGTTATGAATCAATCTGCTAACCATTTATGTCGCAAATCCCTTTTTTTGTTGTTGCTAGGTAAAGGTTAAGTTAGGTTAGGTATAGTTTTGGTTACGTTCAATTTGTTTTTCAATAATTCATATTCACACAGAAGTAGAAAATTCTTCAGGGTAGCCCTGAAGACATGAGAAAGGGAAGATTACTCATGCGGGTGTTGTTTTGTAGATCAAGAAGTGTCAAGAAGAAGGGAAACAAGGCTAGTGTGGACATGGGAAAGATTGCGAAAGAATAGAAACAAGGTGGCAAAGATGCCTTTGGACATGAGAAAAATTTGGAAAGGAAAGAAACTAGGTGTCACTCAACATTTGTCCTTTCCCGACTGATACCACTCGTGGTAGGACAAATGTTGAGTGACACCTAGTTTCTTTCCTTTCCAACTCTTTCTCATGTCCAAAGGCATCTTTGCCACCTTGTTTCTATTCTTTCGCAATCTTTCCCATGTCCACACTAGCCTTGTTTCCCTTCTTCTTGACACTTCTTGATCTACAAAACAACACCCGCAAGAGTCATCTTCCCTTTTTCATGTCTTCAGGGCTACCCTGAAGCATTTTCTACTTGTTTCTCTCCTTTTCCATGTGAAATGTTGAAGCCGACGTTTCAGGCACAGCTAAGCGTAAGCACACAACCAGATGGGTGTCTCTCAATACTAAACTTTGACGATCGTTTTCGAATATTGGAATTGAGAAATCGAATAAACTACGATTTTATCCATCTGGAGCACGACGAGAGCTTGCGAATGAGCTATAGAACGGTCCCAGGTGACCACCGGCACCACAGCGTTCGTTAGAAACGCAGACAAATTTTCTCCAGGACACTTTCCTCTCTACTGAGCCATCTTGGGCAGGGGTTATTACCAGTGGTGGGATTCAAAATTTTAAGAACAGGTTCTCTCACTAAAGTCTCACTAGCAACAGATTCTCTCCCTACCACAGTCTCTAGCAGCGAACCATGCTGGCTACCAGAAATGGAGATGTAAACAAAACGTTCGAATCAGTGATGTCACATTCCCTTCCCCTTCCTCACTGAGACTCAGTGTTACCAACTCCAAATAACTTGGGAAATATACCTAATGTTCGTCTTAAACCCGTGTTCGGCTCCACCCGACATCAAATCTGATTTTAGTCGTGTTTTTTACTATCAAATGCCAGTAACAGATCTATGAGGGGTCTACCAAAATAAGTTATAAGTAAAAGGTGTCCATGGGGAAAAAAAATTGAGAACCGCTGATTTAAGCTAACAACCGGTTCTCGGGATTAATGAAATTCCAAGAACAGGTTCTTACGAACCGGTGCGAACCGGCTGAATCCCATTACTGGTTATTACCCCTGCCTGACACAAAAAAAATAATGATTTGCGACAGAAATGGTTAGCAGATTAATTCAAAACACATCAAAACTCACCAGAAAAAAATAGTTTTGTCCACCAAAGTGAATTCGGTGTCAAACTGGAAATTTTGCCAATAATTATTTATCGTACATCACTATTGATTTTATGAAGATTTCTTACTTATGATATCACATCATCATCACTGATAGCTGCATTTGTTTTCTCGATTTCCTGAAGTGTTCAATGATAATTTTTGTTTGGTTAGGTTAGATAGTGTAATTACATGCCAGTAAAAACTGATAAACCTTTTTTTTTATACCTACTTCAATAGTTTTATCATTATCAGTATTAGAATTATCATCATAAAAGCAGTAAGTCATTCTTCAGGTAGGTACCCGGAACTGTCGTCTACCGAAATTCTTGCTGTCGTAAACGAGTGTTCCAGTTTTTAACGTTGATGAGTGTTCCTATTTTCTACGACGGTTCCAGTTCTTAATCATGCTATTACAGTACCCAATATATATATATATATATATTAATAAGATTATACTCGTGTTTCTGCATTTAGGGATTAAATACCAGCAATAGCTTGAATAGTTAGGTTAGGGTATGTAACCAATGTCCAGGTTAGGTTAGTGAACCAGCGGGTATGGTATGGCAGAAAACGTACTTGCTTGACGTGCTTGTTTAGGGTAGAGTTACATAAATAAAAGTGGTTTTGACAAATCACAATTATCACATCTTTGAAAATCACATCATAATACGTACCGTACTGTATGTTGGAATTTTTTATTTTTATTTTTAATTGCAGGATGCTGAGAAGTAGAATAAAAATTAGTCGCCAGCTCAGAGATTGAGAAAATGGAGAAAATCGCCTTAGGTGATTTTCCTCATTGTGTGTGCCACGAGCCTTGCCCTTTGATAAGCATGAAGTTAAGTCTTTTAGCTACAGAAGACATGACATGTAGCTATAACCTAAGGCCAGGCGGTAAGTGTTTGTTGATGTTATTTGTTCATGTCCTTGTATCCCTGTGTTCAGTATGAGGTACTCCCCACCCACACACCAACCCACCCTCCCACACACACACACACACACACACACACACACACACACACACACACACACACACACACACACACACACACACACACACACACACACACACACACAAGGAAAAAGTGACCATATAATCTTAGAAATGGAGACGAAAGAGGAAATAAAGGAGGAAGATGAATTGTACAAAAGGAGCAGAAGAGACTTCGGAAAAACTAACATGGAAGAACAGAAAAACTACTATGAAGAAATTGAATGGGAAGAAATGAAAGCGATGTGCAAGTGAAATACAACATTTTTCTGAGCATATATGTGACAGGAGTTGAAAAACACGTATCACTACATACACCAAGAGAAAAGGGAAAGAAAGAATGGTTTAATGGAAGATGTGAGAGGGCAAAGAGAATAAGGGATGAGGCATGGAAAAAAGTAAAGAAAAATTGGATACAAAGAAATAAAGACAACTATAAATTACCGGGAAATGAGTATGTGTGCATAAAGAGAGAGGAAGAGAAGAGTTATGAGAGGGATATAGTTGAAAAGTGTAAGGAAGAACCCAAACTGTTCTACAGATTTATCAATTGAAGAATCAAGCCTAAGGACAAAGTGGAGAGACTAAAAGAAGGTAATATGATATATGAAGAGCCAAAAATAATGAGTGAAATTCTAAATAGTAACTTTCAGCATGTATTCACATAGGAATAAAAATTCAATGAACCGCAAGAATGAACAAAATCAGAAAGGAGTGGAAAATAAAAATAGAGAAGGAGGAAGTTTGTGAATTGTTGAAGGAGTTGGAGGAGAGGAAAGCACTAGGGCCAGACGGAGTGTCGGGTTATGTTTTAAAAGAGTGCAGAAAGCAGCTGGTTGAAGCAATATATAATATAATAAAGTGCTCATTAACAACAGGAAAAGTGCCAAAAGAGTGGAAGAGAGCAGATATAGTGCCAATATATAAAAATGGGAAGAAGGATGAACCACTAAATTATAGACCAGTGTCATTACCTAGCTCAGTATGCAAGATATGTGAGATAATAATAAAGAAGCAATGGACGGAATATTTAGAACATGAAGGTATAATAACAGACCGGTAGTATGGTTTTAATAAAAGGAGATCATGTGTGACCAACTTAATAAGCTTTTACTCACAAGTAATTGATATTGATATATTGATTCTAACGAACGCTGTGGTGCCGGTGGTCGCCTGGGGCCGTTCTATAGCTCATTCGCAAGCTCTCGTCGTGCTCCAGATGGATAAATTCGTAGTTTATTCGATTTCTCAATTCCAATATTCGAAAACGATCGTCAAAGTTTAGTACTGAGAGACACCCATCTGGTTGTGTGCTTACGCTTAGTTGTGCCTGAAACGTTGGCTTCAACATTTCACATGGTAAAGGAGAGAAACAAATAGAAAATGCTTCAGGGTAGCCCTGATGATATGAAAAAGGGAAGATGACTCTTGCGGATGTTGTTTTGTAGATCAAGAAGCGTCAAGAAGAAGGGAAACAAGGCTAGTGTGGACATGGGAAAGATTGCGAAAGAATAGAAACAAGGTGGCAAAGATGCCTTTGGACATGAGAAAGAGTTGGAAAGGAAAGAAACTAGGTGTCACTCAACATTTGTCCTACCACGAGTGGTATCAGTCGGGAAAGGACAAATGTTGAGTGACACCTAGTTTCTTTCCTTTCCAAATTTTTCTCATGTCCAAAGGCATCTTTGCCACCTTCTTTCTATTCTTTCGCAATCTTTCCCATGTCCACACTAGCCTTGTTTCCCTTCTTCTTGACACTTCTTGATCTACAAAACAACACCCGCAAGAGTAATCTTCCCTTTCTCATGTCTCAGGCTACCTGAAGAATTTCTACTTCTGTGTGCATAGAATATTGAAAAACAAATTGAACGTACCAAAACATACTAACCTAACTTAACCTTTACCTAGCAACAACAAAAAAGGGATTTGCGACATAATGGTTAGAGATGATTCATAACACATCAAAACTCACCAGAAAAAAATAGGGTAAAATCTAGAGTCTTTCTCGTCCTTATTAGTGGACTTTTTTCCTCCAAACCTTCACAGATCCCTTCAAATACCTCTAAAACGTAATTATAAAGTGGGGTAGAGGTGAAAAAGAGGAAGAAAATCATTACTAACCTAACCTCACTATAACCAAACCTAACCTAACCTGGTATAATTTTAGTTCTTTCTTGCCCTTAGGTCTCGATAGGAGGTTTTGGTTAGGTTAGGTTAGGTTATAGTGAGGTTAGGTTATATTGACGTTAGGTTAGTATTTTTTTTTCTCTCGCCCCAATTTATAATTACGTTTTAGAGGTATCCGAAGGAATCTTTGAAGGTCTGGAGGAAAAAAGTCCACTAATAAGGGCGTGAAAGGACTCTAGAATTTTACCAAAAATAGTTTCGCCCATCAAAGTGAATTCGGTGTTCATCTGGAAAATGCCAATAATTGTTATGCCCGTGTACGCTGGCAGCCTTTCATGGTTAGGTATTCAGGCAGCCTCCATTTCACCGCCCCCCTGTTCACCGCCATGGCCAAGATCAATCTTACTCCATTACTAACACAATATTATGTCTCTATTCCATACTTATACAAATAAAAGAATCCCTTATTCCGATACATATTGGACAATGACAAGGGAGACCTACACAGGCACAGTGAGACACCATCACCCAAACAGCGGCCTGTTTCTCCTTGCCCAAAGCCAATAATATACATGAATAAAAAACTATTACCTGTTACAAGTTGCCTTCCGGTAACCTTGCAGGGTCCGGGTTTGAAGTTTGGGCTCTGGCAATCCTTGATAGTCTAGATTTTAGAATTTCTTACTTCTGTCAGCTTCCTCGTTTCTCATCCCAAGTAGCGATGTAGGATCTTTGGTTGGCGATAACAAGGATGTTCTGGGTATTTGTGAAGATTTTCTCTCCCACGCAATGACGCCACAAAAGGCTGTTTTCAAAGAAAAGTCACCAAAGTTTGGCAGGAGCCTCAAAAAATGAGTCAATAAAGGCGTTTTCTGCGGGGGAGCAAGAGAAATTTCGCTTGCAAGTGAAAAAATGTCGCTTGCTGAAATTTCGCTTGCTGTTCAATCATCCAGGGAAGATGCTTGCCCGACCCGCAAGATCTTGATCTTGATCTTGATTTGGGAATCACCCAGCGGATGCTGTCGATGAAGCCTTATTAGGTCCGGCGTTCTCCCACACACGTAATCTGTTTGGGAGAGAAGCAAAAGGGGGAAGCAAAACTAGGGGTTTAATTTTCCCTTCTTTCTTTTCTCTGCATCACACCCACACGGGGTCCCCCATCACTGAGGGGCTCCCTGCCTCTCATTCTCTTTTATACGTGCTCCCCCAAGAATTCTCCAAGATTTTTTTTACACTCTCAATCACACGACTGTCACTCCTCCACTCAGCACACTACCCCAGCAGGTACTCCATCTGTCTATCCACACTCCTGTCTCTCATATCTCGCCATTCTTCCACTCCGACCTCTCCTACCACTACTGCCAACATCTTTGTTCTAGCATACTCATACCGTTCACATTCCAGCATCAAGTGCTCCACAGTTTCATCCACTCCTGTCACACACATCACACACGTCTTGCTGCCACCATTCTTCCATTTGTACATACGACTATTTACCTCCAGCGACTTTGACCTGGCTCTGAAGAGTAAATCCCTTCCATAGCCACCATCATAGAACCTGTGGAAATTTATGTCACATACATATATTTATTTAAGGTCTTACCTATACAAAACCCATCGTCTATCTCATTCCGACACAATACCCCAAATTGTCAACTAACTAGGATATTTATCGGTGGATAGTAGGGTTGAATTGGTTGTAGACCTAATCAATACTGCAATGTCTTGTTATTAGAAGTGGTCGCGCGTGATCAAGGCCACCGGTGAGAGGCGGAGGTGGAGGGCGGAAGTGGTGTGTTTTGATATGGGCTTCATGAAGTTTCCACATATTTTGACGCGGCGGATATAATCAGTGTCGTATTTTAACACGTCCTATTGTTTTTATCACTTATATGTACAAAATGAATTTATGTACAGTTCTTCTCGTTATAATCAGAAAAGAGATGTTAATCCCGTGAGGGCTGGAATGATACTAACCTCTCCGGTGGGCGGCGGGCATCGGCCACTAACATTCAGCCACGCGTACAAATCCCGGTGGCATAGAATCTAATGACGATAGCCAATGACCGCGCTTCAAACCAAGTTGCTAATTATTTAAGGTGCAATGCTTAATAACCACTGCGAATGTTAATTTATATTATCCCAGTACTTAGCATTTACTTAAATTACTTTAATTAATACCCATTACCATTATAATTATATATATACATATATATACATATTTATCAGAAGCTGTGAAGTCCTCCCCTCATCCTACATCCAAAAAGTCACCTACAAGACAAACACGTCATCATCATCACATGAATATATTTAGAAGAAAATACAAAATTGGTTGACATGTGCGCACATGTACGGCGACATCCAATTTTAGAAGCACTGTACATAAAAGATATCAATCCCAAGCTTAACGTACAAGCACACGACCTACTATCTCTCCCAAGCATGAAAAGAACAAAGGGTAATGACAGCCAACCCGCAGAGACACAAAGCAAGGAGGAGCAGAAGTCATCAAACAATCAGCGTCGCCCTCTCACACGCATGGCCGCAAGACTTCTTTAAGTAGCGCCTCACGCTGCACCTAAATCATGCTCACCTCTACATCTGAGGAGAACACACCTCTAACCGCTGCTGAAGAAGGGTTTATGATAAAGCAAAATGACCAGCTACGGCGAAATCATAAACTTGATCAATAAAGAGAATAAGACACTC
>JACEEZ010014672.1:40000-42500 GCA_016584305.1 Chionoecetes opilio | reverse complement strand
CGTCCTTGCCCCATCACTTTTCAACACTTATATGAACTGGGTACTGGGCAAGGTTGTAGATCAAAGTGATTGTGAAGCATCCCTCGGCATCCACCAAGATCACTGATCTTGTTTTTGCCGATGATGCAGTAATCTTTACTGACTCGCTGGAGGTCGTGGTGATGGCTCTCGAGGCACTGCACGAGGAGACAAAGCCTTTGGGACTTGAGGTCTCCTGACTTAAGACCAAGGTCCAGGTGTTTGGAGGCTTACTAGATGAAACAGTACAGTCTGTTCATGCGTGCGGCGAGGACATAGAGATCTTGGAAAGTTTTACATACCTTGGTACAGCAGTCCACAATGATTGTGGGTCACGTCAAGAGGTCTTATGGTGGATTGGCATAGCCCACGGCTATAGAGCGGCACGTGTTATAGACTCGCTCAGCAGGAGTGTTTGGCGTTGTCGGTACCTGTGCAGGAGGACAAAGATCCGGGTCTTCAAATCGCTTGTGATCCCTGTCTTACTCTATAGTTGCGAGACATGGACACTAAATAGCGACTATAATATACGAATCGGTAATAAGTGTCTTCGCAGAATCATGGGGTATCGCTGGGATGATTACGTGTCAAATCAGCGATTGCACCGTGAGACTGAATCGAGGCCTTTACCTGCATAGTCCGTCAGCGCCAACTTCGGCAATATGGGCATGTGGCACGCTACCCAGAAACCGATCCTTCCCATCGGGTTGTATCTGTAGGAGACAATCCGGCGTGGAGTTGGCCGAGGGGGCGACCACAAGGCTCGTGGCTGGGGTAAGTTGATTTTTCTTGTCGAGATCTGCTTGGTATGGGAAAGGAGCCTGCATGGGGACTAGCGCGTGGTGACCCCCGAGAGTGGCGTCGTAGGGTGGGCGAGGCGACGGACCCCCCGGCGTATTTCCCCAATGATTGATTGATTGATGTATCTCCAAATATTGTATTTATATGCTTTTCTGGTTGTAGGTTATTCTGCATCATCACTCCCAGGTCCTTTTCTTCCTGAACCTTTGCAATTATTTCATTTCCAATCTTATATGGCCATTTATATATCTTTTTGCTTAATACAATTTCCATCACATGACAGTTTTTTACATTAAATTCCATTTCCTATCTTCTGCTCTATTCGTAGATCTTGTTCAGGTCATTTTGTAGTGTTTCACAATGTTTTTTTTCTTTTTTTTTCTCATAATAATTTTGCATTATCCGTAAATAGACTAATACAGGTTGACCATCACATTAAATAAAAATTGGCATTTCATTGCATGGACAAAAATATGATGATATAGATAATTACACTAAAACACTTATAACTCGGAATTTGATATAACTCGGCAAGGCAAAGCCAGTCGGCAAATAATTATGTATCCAGAGTTATTACGTTTTTTTTTTTTTTTCATCTATGCCTATACCGCCTGTAGGCAGTGAGCTCCAGGGGTGGGATGGTAGGCTCTGGAGGCTCACCTGAGAGCTGTGATGTTTGGCCCTCGTCCGTGGTGGCACAGGCAGGATTTTTATAGTGACGTCTGTAATTAGAGGCTCATGCCGCCCTCCTGTGTCCTCCGATGCACTCGCAGTCGTAGGTAGAGTTAATGGGCAGGGCATGTGGGTGTTCTTAGGCCAATTGACGGTGCATAAATATTTTAAGTGGATTTATGGTTCTCACTTGGGACCGAACTCGAGTCTTCGAGAACGCCACCCGGTGACGCTAACCACTATGCTACCGCTTCCTTTGCGGTCTCTGCATCTCAAATCTGCATCTCTTGGTTTTCACTCGGCATATCATGCCCTCACAACCTCTTGTGTGAACATGTATATAGAAAGTCGGCAAAAAATAATGTATCTCGGCATATTGCCGAGTTATAACAGCGTCTCTATGCTTACACTCGGCATATCCTCAGTGGCATAAAGTTGTGTTTCTGTCGTTTCGACCTTTTCCTGCAGGCTCAGTCTCTTCAATTTAATTCCCTTCCTGCTGGAGACACCCTTGCGTGATGGAGCTGACATCTTGAAATACGTAAAGCAAAGGTCGTGTACCAGCGCGTAGGCTGAGCCGTGTTTTTGTCGTCCAAGCACCGTCTTGGATTACGAATCCCAATCCAATAACACTTGCTGAAATGTGTGTTATACTACTTTGTGATATTGTTTGCAATGTTTTGCATTGATTATTATTTCGGTTCCTACCAAGCTTGTTGTGTTTTTGTCGCAGAAACCAATCCTTTTTCAATTGCGATAAAAAACGGTCTTCGTAATCCAAGACGGTGCTTGGACGACAAAAACACGGCTCAGCCTACGCGCTGGTACCCGACCTGTGCTTTACTTTGTCACCTATTTTACGTGTTTTGAGATTATGCTACCCGTTCACCGATAAGTGTTGTTTTATGCTTTTACAGTACCTACTGTATTTGCAATTTTTTTTTTTTTTTTTACCCATATCAGTAAGGCATTTGCATAACTAGGCATATTGAATAACAATACAAGGGCC
>JACEEZ010014672.1:0-35000 GCA_016584305.1 Chionoecetes opilio | reverse complement strand
GACCTCCACGCGTGCCGAGGGTCGGCCAGGCTGGTGCCGCACGCCCGGGTCCTCACCACCACGGGAGTGCTCCAGGTGGGCGGCGTGGCCCACCCTGCGGCGGTCCCCACTGTGGCAGGACTGCACCGCCCCCCGCCACACCTCACAGGCTGCATCAGGAACCTCAGAGTCAATGGCAGGGTGAGCAGGATGCGTATTTTTATTTGTTTATTTAAAAAAAAAAAGGTTAATCCAGTTCCTGAAGATACTGTGACTCCCATCGTCCTTTGTGCTGGAAGCAATGGCGATGAAGTTTTCTATTCAATTTATTTTCAATTATCCGTTTGGTTTCGATATTGGAATGCAATGGAGATTAATATCTTCTGTAAACATTAAAATATATACTCATTCAGATAAGAATTGAAGTAACAATTAGCGTTATGTGATGAAGAAAGATAGATTTGGTTGGATTGCTGGTATTTACTTTTTCGTGTCCCCCAAATAAGATAGAAAAAAAAAATAGTAGAGGTTGCTAGTTAAGATAGTATTTGTTTAGCGGGTAAAACTGTACACTGAATTCATGTTGGTTATAATTATTTGCAAGAATAATCTTGAATATATATCTGATGTGTATTACACCTGAATTACGTATGTACGTATTAAGATTTGATTGAAGCATTGCGTCCTGCAGCTGGTGGACCTGGGCGAAGGCGTCCTCAGCAGGGCAAGCACCCCGAGATGTCCTGCCGCAGACTGCCTCACAACCCACCTGCAGTGCGGCCTACACGGCAGGTCAGTGTGGCTCATGAGTGTGAGAGATACTCCACACTTACTGCAGGTACAGAGTGATCTACATAGAAGCGGCACAACACCATAATCACAAAATATAGTTGACTAGAGCAAACCAATGACGACCCAGTTTTGTTTTAGCCGGACTATTTTTCAGGATTTATATACGTGATTCTCCACACATGCAACAGGTGTCAGGGATCACCGGAGTCGCTGCGGTGTGAGTGCCTGCCGGGGTGGGGCGGCCAGGGCTGTGCCTCGCCCACCACGCCCACCACCTTCCTCCACAACAGCTACGTCAAGCTGGCCCTGTCCTTCTCCTCGCTGGCCTACACCACCTCCATCACCCTCAGGTAGGAACGGCCATGTGAGGGTCATCAGTCTGTGATGTGTAATGTTAGGCGCTGCCACATCCCATCAGCACTTTTCCTCCTACTGATTCCGCACCCAGAGGAGCAGAGGCGTGCTGGTGGTGCTGTCATCGCAGCACGGGCAGGACGTCTGGTTTCTGCAGCTGCTGGGAGGGCATCTGTGTGCAGTGCTGCACCTTCACTCTAAGTCTGCTGCCACGCTGTGCCTCTCTCAGGCCACCCTCACGGACGGGCGGTGGCACGCCCTCGCCGCCCACAGGTGAGGTGCTCCTCCTGGTGACACCCGGGCCATTCACTCATGCAGGCATCTGTATGAATTGAAAAGATTACTTTTCTTTTCTTGTCATCCCTAGAGTTCCACACGCATTCCCACACTAATATTAAATCTTAACCGTCAAGTCTCGCAAAAGCTTGCAGTCAAAATACGCTAAGATTGATTTGTCCTCAGGCTTTGTGATGCAGCGGTTAAGGTACGGGTCGGCCACCCTCCTGAGTGTGGACGACGGGGACGGGGACCTGTACAACGCCTCGCAGCTGCTGGACGTGGACAAGCAGGAAGGCGTGCGTGTGGGCAGCGCGCCGTACTCCCAGTACGCGGGACTCAAGATACACGGCAATTATTTTGATGGTGAGACTTTTCCTGAACCAAAGCTTTACATTGTGTGGTGCCAAACTCATAGAATGAATGTCAAAGAGACACTGCTGAGAACTCTCCCCACCCCCCTGCTTAGGCTGTATCGATGACTTGCGCATCTCGGGTCACAGCGCACCGCTGCCGCCTACAGTCAACAGTACACTGTGGGGCCAGGCCAGCGTGTTCAAGGGTGTGGAGCGAGGCTGTGTGGCTCCGTCGGCCTGCACCAACGTGTCCTGTAGGCAGCTGCTGTCCTGCATCGAAACCTGGAGGTCCCACCACTAAGGGTCGGTGCTCGTCACTCCGTCATGTACCATGGTCTTATTGCTATCTTATCTGCTAGTGTTTATGTCTGTCTATAGTTAGTCTTGGGAAGACTCAGGGACTTCACTCGAGAGACCTTGAGAAGGAATCTCGCCGTCGCAGGTGTGGCGAGGGCCGCGTGCTGAGCCGGAGTCGTTTGACCTGTGAGGACGAGGACGAGTGTGCGTGGCAGCCGTGCCTCAGCTGCGGCTCCTGCTTCAACACCCAGCCAGGTGACGTTTCATGGATGCAGCGGGTGAATGGGGCAACAACTGGCCATGGAGAATATACTCTTACATTAAAAGATATATGTGTTTGATGAATTTCAACTGTAATAGGTAATAGGCATGATTTTGTCTTAATTATTTCCCATGCTTTTTATAGTCCAGCGGATATGTGCACAATATATACCAAACCCTGCATTTTTTAGTAATAACAACCGTACTTGGAACAAAGTTAGAACATGCATATGCAATCCATTTTGGATATGGAGCCACTGAAAATAATCTTCAGTGTAGGTATGGCAGCTATTTTAATATTGGTCGCCTCACGGACGCTACTCAAATTACGCGGGTGACTTTGTCTCCTCCCCCTATGACGTCACAGCTCATCTCAGCGTTCAGATTGGTCAAGCCGGTCCTGAGAGACATGAGCCACGCGAGAATGCGTGTGTGTGTGTGTTTGAGAGCGAAGGCGTGTGTGTGTTTGAGAGAGACAATGCGTGTGTGTGTTTGAGAGAGAATGTGTGTGTGTGTGTGTGTGTGTGTGTGTGTGTTTGAGAGAGAATGCGTGTGTGTGTGTTTGAGAGAGAGAATGCGTGCGTGTGTGTGTGTGTGTGTGTTTGAGAGAGAATGCGTGTGTGTGTGTTTGAGAGAGAGAATGCGTGTGTGTGTGTGTGTGTTTGAGAGAGAATGCGTGTGTATGTGTGTTTGAGAGAGAGTGGTGTGTGTGTTTGAGAGAGAGAATGCGTGTGTGTGTGTGTGTGTGTGTGTGAGAGAGAATGCGTGTGTGTGTGTGTGTGTTTGAGAGAGAGAATGCGTGTGTGTGTGTGTGTGTGTTTGAGAGAGAATGCGTGTGTGTGTGTGTTTGAGAGAGAGAGAATGCGTGTGTGTGTGTGTGTTTGAGAGCGAATGCGTGTGTGTGTGTGTTAGAGAGAGAGAATGCGTGTGTGTGTTTGAGAGAGAGAATGCGTGTGTGTGTGTGTGTTTGAGAGAGAGAATGCGTGTGTGTGTGTTTGAGAGAGAGAATGCGTTGTGTGTGTGTTTGAGAGAGAATGCGTGTGTGTGTGTGTTTGAGAGAGAGTGCGTGTGTGTGTTTGAAAGAGAGAATGCGTGTGTGTGTGTGTGTGTGGTGTTTGAGAGAGAGAATGCGTGTGTGTGTGTGTTTGAGAGAGAGAATGCGTGTGTGTGTGTGTTTGAGAGAGAGAATGCGTGTGTGTGTGTGTTTGAGAGAGAGAATGCGTGTGTGTGTGTGGGTGTGTGTGTGTTTTGAGAGAGAGTGCGTGTGTGTGTTTGAGAGAGAGAATGCTTTGTGTGTGTGGTGTGTGTGTGTGTGTTTGAGAGAGAGAATGCGTGTGTGTGTGTGTGTGTGTGTGTGTGTTTGAGAGAGAGAATGCGTGTTTGTGTGTTTGAGAGAGAATGCGTCTGTGTGTGTTTGAGAGAGAATGCGTGTGTGTGTGTTCGAGAGAATGCGTATGTGTGTTTGAGAGAGAATGCGTGCGTGTGTGCTTGAGAGAGAATGCGTGTGTGTGTGTTTGAGAGTGAATGCGTGTGTGTGTCTTTGAGAGAGAATGCGTGTGTGTGTTTGAGAGAGAATGCGTGTGTGTGTGTGTGAGTGTTTGAGAGAGAATGCGTGTGTGTGTGTGTTTGAGAGAGAATGCGTGTGTGTGTGGGTTTAAGAGAGAGAATGCGTGTGTTTGTGTTTGAGAGAGAATGCGTGTGTGTTGTGTGTTTGAGAGAGAATGCGTGTGTGTGTGCTTGAGAGAGAGAATGCGTGTGTGTGTGTTTGAGAGAGAGAATGCGTGTGTGTGTGTTTGAGAGAGAAAATGCGTGTGTGTGTGTTTGAGAGAGAGAATGCGTGTGTGTGTGTTTGAGAGAGAGAATGCGTGTGTGTGTGTTTGAGAGAGAATGCGTGTGTGTGTGTGTTTGAGAGAGAATGCGTGTGTGTGTGTGTGTTTGAGAGAGAATGCGTGTGTGTGTGTGTTTGAGAGAAAGAATGCGTGTGTGTGTGCTTGAGAGAGAATGCGTGTGTGTGTGCTTGAGAGAGAGAATGCGTGTGTGTGTGCTTGAGAGAGAATGCGTGTGTGTGTGTTTGAGAGAGAATGCGTGTGTTGTGTTTGAGAGAGGAATGCGTGTGTGTGTGTTTGAGAGAGAGAATGCGTGTGGTGTGTTTGAGAGAGAAATGCGTGTGTGTGTGTTTGAGAGAGAATGCGTGTGTGTGTGTTTGAGAGAGAATGCGTGTGTGTGTGTTTGAGAGAGAATGCGTGTGTGTGTGTTTGAGAGAGAATGCGTGTGTGTGTGTGTTGTTTGAGAGAGAATGTGTGTGTGTGTGTTTGAGAGAGAGAATGTCGTGTGTGTGTGTTTGAGAGAGAGAATGTGTGTGTGTGTGTGTGTTTGAGAGAGAGAATGTGTGTGTGTGTGTATGGTTTGAGAGAGAGAATGGTGTGTGTGTTTGGAGGGAATGTGTGTGTGTGTTTGAGAGAGAGAATGCGTGTGTGTGTGTGAGAGAGAATGTGTGTGTGTGTTTGAGAGAGAGAATGCGTGTGTGTGTGTTTGAGAGAGAGAATGTGTTGTGTGTGTGTGTTTGAGAGAGAGAATGCGTGTGTGTGTGTTTGAGAGAGAATGCGTGTGTGTGTGTTTGAGAGAGAATGCGTGTGTGTGTGTTTTGAGAGAGAATGCGTGTGTGTGTGTTTGAGAGAGAATGCGTGTGTGTGTGTTTGAGAAAGAATGCGTGTGTTTTGTGTTTGAGAGAGAATGCGTGTGTGTATGTTTGAGAGAGAGAATGCATGTGTGTGTGTTTGAGAGAGAATGCGTGTGTGTGTGTTTGAGAGAGAATGCGGTGTGGTGTTTGAGAGAATGCTGTGTGTGTGTTGAGAGAGAATGGGGTGTGTGTGTGTTTGTGAGAGAATGTGCGTGTGTGTGTTTGTTTGAGAGGATGCTTGTTGTGTTTGTTGAGAGAGAATGCTGTGTTGTGTGTGTGTTTTGTTTGAGAGAGAATGCGTTGTGTGTGTGTGTGTGTGTGTGTTTGAGAGAGAGAGCATGAGTGTGTGTGTGTGTTGAGAGAGAATTCGTGTGTGTTGTGTGTGTGTGTGTGTGTGTGTGTGTGTGTGTGTGTGTGTGTGTGTGTGTGTGTGTGTGTGGAGAGAGAGAGAGAGAGAGAGAGAAAAGAGAAGAGAGAGAGAGAGAAGAGAGAGAGAGAGAGAGAGAGAGAGAGAGAGAGAGAGAGAGAGAGAGAGAGAGAGAGAGAGAGAGAGAGAGAAGAGAGAGAGAGAGAGAGAGAGAGAGAGAGAGAGAGAGAGAGAGAGAGAGAGAGAGAGAGAGAGAGAGAGAGAGAGAGAGAGAGAGAGAGAGAGAGAGAGAGAGAGAGAGAGAGAGAGAGAGAGAGAGAGAGAGGAGAGTATGATTATGTATGTATGTATGATCTTTATATATCTCTCATTTCCCATAGTTGCATATACGAATC
Organism: Chionoecetes opilio; assembly: GCA_016584305.1. Lineage (NCBI taxonomy): Eukaryota > Metazoa > Arthropoda > Malacostraca > Decapoda > Majidae > Chionoecetes > Chionoecetes opilio. The sequence goes on along the minus strand of JACEEZ010014672.1, from coordinate 29,243 downwards.
TTAGAAGCATTATATCTTTGTCCCGTAAGAATAATTGCCCTCTAGACTATCACTGGCGGCCTCTATGCCACCAAATATGGCTTTAACTATCATAGGAACACATTATATTTCTTATTGCATGATCTGTCCATGAACCCAATGGTATTGACACAATTGACACACAAGTATGTTCTCTCACAAAAAATAAAATGATTGGCGGCCATCTTTTCTCGAATAACTACTAAAACCTTAATGATTGGAAATTTACCTCAACATGCTTATATCCATCGGAATTATTATCCATTAAAACATGGATATAGGCACAAAACGTATGCTTGCATGTGAAATAACTCGTGATTTATAATGAAAAATGCCTTTAGTGGCGGACATTTTTCAAAATGGCCGCCATTGCTATATTTGGTTGGCTCCATATCCAGTTTTTGTTGGATATGCATCTTTTAACACTGTACCGAGTTTAAATGTTATTACTAAAAAATGCAGGGTTCTGCACATATCCGCTGGACTATTACCAACAACGCCTTTCACGCAGGCTACGTCTGCTCCTGCCCGGCGGGGTTCAGCAGGCAGCACTGCCACCTGCCTGAAGAGGGCCACACCTCCCTCAAGCTGCCCGTGGCACTCCTGGTCACCATCGTGGTGTGGTGCATGTTCCTAGTGCGTGAGTACCTCCTACACCTTGAGAGCGAGACCTTCCACAGTCTGTGCATTATTTTCTGTCACTTCTGTTGATCCAGTATTTTTTTTTTTCCTACATCACAAAGGACTGGTCAAGCGTACAATAAAAAGAAGTAACAAAATAACCGCTTAGTTGCCAGTCCCTATAAAGAAAACAGTAAAAGAATAGAGAAATGGGGATGGGCCAATTTAGTTCGGGAGGTGTCTTCCTAGTGCGTGAGTGAGTACCTCGTCCAATTGGGAAGGCAGTAGCGGAGTGGTTAGCGTCTCCGACTGGCGTTCTCGGTGACCCGAGTTCGATCCCCGAAGAAAACCAAAACCTTTCTGCACCGTCGAGTGGCCTAAGAACACCCACATGCCCTGCCCATCAACTTTACCTTCGATTGCGAGTACATCGGAGGACACAGGGGGGCGGCATGAGCCTCTAATCACAGGCGTCACTATAAGAATCCTGCCTACGCCACCACGGGCGAGGACCAACAATCAAAGTCCTCAATTGAACCTCCAGAGCCTAACATCCGAACCCTGGGTCACCACTGCCTCCAGGCGCTATAGGCACAGATGAAAAAAAAAAAAAAAAAATTGAGAGCGAGAAGACCTTCCCCAGTCTCCCCACAATATGCTGTCAGCTCTGGATCCTAGTAATTATTAAGTAGTGTACGATAATTTTGGGTCTATTACAAAGTAGTTGGCCAATACATCAGTAATGTACACCCCTGGTGGCAGTGTTGGTGTGTGCGTTCCTGCTCCACCACCGCCGCCGCGCTGCGTAGGGGCATCACGAACCCCAAGACCCCCGCCGTGGACTGCAAGGGCCGGGTGTCTGCGTCGTGCGGCCACACACCCAACCTGCTGGAGCTGCAGCTGCTGAAGCCGCTGAGAGCCAACAGCCAGCCCGCCTGGGCCAGGAACCCCAACATTGCAGGTAACTCTTGGCTCTTGTTAACTCCCTGCAGAAAAGATATAATTGCATTCTAATCACTTACACACATCATCTCATTGAATGCCTGGTTTAATTGTATATGTTCTTCAAATTTTAAACAAAACTGTGTGAATGGTTTCAGCTTTTTTTTTTTCTTATTCATACTTGAGATCCCTACCAAGACTGTATGGGCTTTGTTGCTTAGCTCGGGAGGATTAATTATCCTGTAATCCCTAGGGAAAAATATTGCACAGTTAGAAGTTTCAACCATTTTAAGAATCATATATGAAAAGGTTTTTTGTTTGAAAAAAGGACACATATATTCTTAATTTATCATGCCAGCTACAAAGCGGGCACCTATGAAATTTCCTTAAAATTTTCAGGTCGACCGTGTTCTGCTTCCCATCATTCCCCGGGTGGCTGATTCGCTCCACTTTTTCCACGATGTGACGTGTGCAGGTAAAGGGAAATCAACCCCGTCAGCAGTGGGGAGGAGGTGAACGTGGGGGTGGAAGAGTGCCCCTCCCCCTTTCCCCGGGGCAGGAAGTTGGGGAGGGGGGGGGGGGGGGGGAGTAAGGGGGGGCGGGACACGCCTCCTGCGGGGATGCCTGAGGAACTATGCCTACGAAGGGGCGGATCTTCCCCGGGGGATCGCTGTCTTCCTGTAAGTGTTAGGGGTTCCCCCTGGTTTAGTGCAGAGTAATGGGGAGCTTTAAAAGGGGCTGGATCTTTAGGAGGGGGTGAAAGGTGATGTAGGTAATTTAGTAAAGGGACTCCCACGTGTAGGTTCCCAGCCTCTTGTAGTTTTTTTTTTTTCTTATGTTCTTCTTATTTTTTTTGTGTAAAATTGGGAAATGGATATCAAATTTTTCAATTGGAATGTAGATTTTGCACTTTTTTTGGATCTATTTTTGTATAATAATTACTTTAAAACATTATGACCAATTGAATTTTCTCTCTTTTTACCACGGAAAGAGAGTCACTCGTCATGTCTAACAATACTGCTTCAGGGAGACCACCATGAACCCGACCCCAACTGTGGGGTCTGTGACGGCCCACTACACACCATTCTTTTTGTTTGTCTTAGGTTCTTTCTGATTTTGTTCTGTAATTTACTCCTGTTTTCAATGCTGATATCGATTAAATTAAACTGCTGAGGGGGGCGGTACGCGGTTTCAGGGGCTTGCAGACACGACCCTAATCACACTGCCCTCACACCCACTACACTACCAGCACACACACTCCCTCACCCCCCACTACGCAAAAAAATGGCAAAACCCCTACACACAGGCACCCCCCCACTACATACACGGACACCGCCCTCACACACCGCTACACTACATGGGACACTGCTCTAAACCCCCCCAAAAAACATTAAAAAAACACCTAGTACATATTATTACACAAAATCTATCACACTCCCACCTTGTTTCCCCCAAACCGGCATCCAAGGCATATTCATACCCAGATCACCCACTGCTCCACCCAGTCCCTCGGGGCCCCAACAAACAGTCACCACCCCGGGACCTCCAAACCACCCCCTTCCCAGTCCCCCCCTTCCCCTCAGCACAGAGTCCACCTGCCCCGGCTGCGCTGTGGCCAAACCCCCCGGCCCTTCTCAGCTATCAAGGGTGGGTGGGCCATTACAGACCTTTCCGGGGTGCAACCGCACCCCCCACTATCAAAAATTATGGAAACTGCAACACACAATCACACAAAGCCCCAAAAACACAAAAACACCCTCCCTGAAGGCCCTGTGGGAAAACCAGGTCCGGCCACGGGGCCCACTTAGGACCCCGGGGCTGTTTGGCCAGGGAGCACGAGGAACAACAACAACAACAGGCTGGCAATCTTTTCCCTTATATTCAACATTGCCCCTATCTGTTCATATTCGTAAATCGATCACTTATTTATTTTCATCACATAATGGTTTTTTTTTTTTCAGCTTCTGAAATCACGACCTTAAAACTTTCTGCGCCTTCATTAAATGTGCCTTGCCATCAGGGTTTTGGAAAAAAATGAGTGGGGGTGCAAAACTTTTTGGGGGCTTCCGGGGGGTTGCCACACGGTGGAGTCCTGAACCCGGGGGACGCCTCCTGTGGGGGATCCCTTGGGTGGCCGCCGGGGCGGGGACGTCTGCCGGCACCACACAGTTCCCCCCCATCCCACCATCAGGGACTGCCCAAAGGGGGCCCTCGGTCAGACCCCAACCAATACCCCGTCCCTGTGTCACCCTGGAACAGAAAAGTGGCAGAGTCATCATGTCGTTCCCAATGGGATAGTGTGAGGCGAGAAAAAGGGCCGTGAATTTTTCGGGCATCGCGATCCCCGGTGGGGTTTTCGGCACACCATACTAGCTAAAGCTGATTGAACCAAAAAAAATTTGGTGTTTTTATATTTATGTGAAGTGAAATTTTTGTATGACACATTGAAAAACTTAAGCAGTATTCATCTACCGTGATATTACGCGCTTACCAAAAAAGGCAGACGGGGTGCACTTGTAATCAAGGTTTCCCCACAATTCCTTTTCATGTCTACGAACAACCGTGATTGAGGCCTATCAATGCCACACCTTCTGAGCTCCGAGATGCATTTTCCATTTTTCTAAGTCTATGATTGTATAAAAATGAGAAATATATGTATATACAACGTTGTTACAAAGTGTATCAATCCTGTTCCACCTTCTGACAATGGGAGGCTGTCGCTTAGCTAACCTCTTCTCTAGCCAGATGTACTCTCTTACTTTCAGCAGCTGCCACAGACGCTCCTATAGGATGAAAGTTCAAGATTTTATCAGTGGATTCGCATGAAAATAACAATATATTTGTACCCAAGTGTCAACAACCAGCAGATCTCCAAACAGCACAGCAGCCTCAAGAAATAAGGTGAGTCTTCCTACCCAAACAATGATTAATACCAAGTTTTAACACTGAACCCAGTTTTTACAACCTGGTGTGTTGACGTTAAATGACTAAGTACGATACATGTAAATCATCATGGCTAGCCAGACCAACAGACTCAAAAGTATTTCTTGGTTTTGTGTTTACTATATATTCAAGCATTTTAAGACACCTGATACACTTAAATTCAATAGTAGACTGATGAAAAAAGCAACACGAATTCCAGGACATTTGCCAAAATATGAGATATGTGTCAGTGTAATAGAAATAATCTCTTAATGTTGTGTGGCACTAGTGTATCTCATAGTTTAAAGGAACATTGCCAATTCACCGCGATTCAGCGCACACATGACATACAGGGATGGCAGGGGATGGGTGGAAGACTGACATTTGGTTCAACACACCTTTGACAGCTCTTGCTTCATGGACATTAAATAAACTAGGAAATAGACGTCCACACTAAAGATGTGGAACGTGTCCAAACTCGCACAGGCTAAAGTCAACTTTTTAAATATCCTCACGTTAAAATATTTATATTACAACCTGACCTAGCCCAACCTAACCTTCACCATCCCCTTCTTTGATTTTCTTTACTTTTTACAAAGAAAAGAAAAGTGCTAAATTGTTCTTAAAAAAAAAAAAAAAAAAAAAAAAATAGTGTGGTGATGGCGGTGGTGGTGGTGGTGGTGTGGTGGTGGTGGTGATGGTGGTTGTTGTGGTGATGGTGGTGGTTGTGGTGAAGGTGGTGATGGTGGTGGTGATGGTGGTGGTGGTGGTGGTGGTGGTGGTGGTGATGGTGGTGGTGGTGGTGGTGGTGGTGGTGATGGTCGTGGTGGTGGTGTGCTGGTGGTGGTGGTGGTGGTGGTGGTGATGGTGGTGTGGTGGTGGTGGTGGTGGTGGTGTGGTTGTGGTTGTGGTGGTGGTGGTGGTAGTGGTAATGGTGGTGGTGGTGGTGGTGATGGTGATGGTGTGGTGGTGGTGGTGGTGGTGTGGTGGTGGTGGTGGTGGGTGGTGGTGGTGGTGGTGGTGGGGTGGTGGTGGTGGGTGGTTGGTGTGTGGTGGTGGTGGTGGTGTGGTGGGTTGTGGTGTGTGGTGGTGGGGTGTGGTGGTGGTGGTAGTGGTGGTGGTGGTGGTGGTGGTGGTGTGGTGGTGGTGTGGTGGTGGTGGTGGTGTGGTGTGTTGGTGGTGGTGGTGGTGGTGGGTGTGGTGGTGGTGTGGTGGTGGTGTGTGGTGGTGGTGGTGGTGGTGTGGTGGTGTGGTTGGTGGTGTGGTGTGTGGTGGTGGTGTGGGTGGTGGTGGTGGTGGTGGTGGTGGTGGTGGTGGGGTGGTGGTGGTGATGGTAGTGGTGGTGTGGTGGTGGTGTGGTGGTGTGGTGGTGGGTGTGGTGGTGGTTGGTGTGGTGGTGTGGTGGTGGTGTGGTGGGGGGGTGGTGGGTGGTGGGTGGGTGGTGGTGGTGGTGGTGTGGTGTGGTGGGTGTGTGGTGGTGGTGGTGGGTGGTGGTGGTGGTGGTGGTGGTGGGTGGTGGTGGTGGTGGTGGTGGTGGTGGTGTGGTGGTGGTGGTGTGGTGTGTGGTGTGGTGGTGGTGGGTGTGTGGTGGTGGTAGTGGTGGTGGTGGTGTGTGGTGTGTGGTGTGTGGTGGTGGTGTTGGTGGTGGTGTGGTGGTGTGGTGGGGTGTGGTGTGGTGGTGGTGGTGGTGGTGGGGTGTGTGGTGGTGGTGGTGGTGGTGGTGTGGGTGGTGTGGTGGTGGTGGTGGTGGTGTGGTGGGTGGTGGTGGGTGGTGGTGGTGGTGTGTGGTGGTGGTGTGGTGGTGGTGGTGGTGGTGGTGGTGGTGGTGGTGGTGGTGGTGGTGTGGTGGTGGTGTGGTGGTGTGGTGGTAGTGGTGTGATGGTGTGGTGGTGGTGTGATGGTGCACGGTGGTGGTGGTGGTGTGGTGGTGGTGTGGTGGTGTGGTGGTGTGGTGGTGGTGTGGTGGTGGTGGTGTGGTGGTGGTAGAGGTGGTGGTAGAGGTGGTGGTGGTGGTGTAGGGGTGATGTGGTGGTGGTGTGGTGGTAGAGGTTGTGGTGGTGTGGTGTGGTGCTGGTGTGGTGGTGGTGGTGGTGATGGTGGTGGTGTTGGTGGTGTCGTGGTGGTGTGGTGGTGGTGGTGGTGGTGGTGTGGTGGTGTGGTGGTGGTGTGGTGATGTGGGGGTGGTGGTGGTGGTGTTGGTGGTGTAGTGGCGGTGGTGTGGTGGTGGTGTTGGTGGTGGTGGTATCGGTGAGCGGCGACGCTCAGAGCCTCAGTCTCCTCAGACACTGTTGTTGTGAGGATTGCGAACACAATTTTATTTTCATTGCACTAATGCATTAATTTTGCCACTGCACTAATGTCTCCAGGCACAATATATTACGAATTTTAGCATAAATGGTAGAGCTCGCTTCGCTCGCTTGGACAATGAGTTAAGAGACGAAATATAACTTTCTGCGCCAAATTTCTTCCTTTGCGCCTGTATACCCGCTCCCCACAAAAGTAGTCACAAGAAAAAGAAGAAGAGGAAACATTTTACAAGCCTATATGACACCTGATTTCGGCTGAAATAGGTGTCCAGGCGAGCGAAGCGAGCTTGGACAACAAACTCTGTAGAAGAACATAAGAATACAAAAAAATATGGAAGCTACGAGACCTACACGAGGTAGTTCCTGTATATATGTTAGTGTTAACCAAGAATTGAAGATACAGTAGTTACATGCATTACTATTAGTTTACATAATGGGGTAAATATTAATATTGACGACGAGGATTGAAGAAAGACCCAATTATATATTTTTTGCATTTGTACGTATTGTGTTTATTTCCTGTGCACGCATTTCTTCATACACACACACACACACACACACACACACACACACACACACACACACACCTCTCTTTTTTATGTATATATGAGTCCCTTTGCTATACAGGCTCAGTCATGGTTTTGGCAACGAAGCTATGAAAATGTTGAGAAGCCTCATAATGTTTCATAAGTCACTCATTGTGTGGGCTATCACCAGAAGGTTCCCGTGGTGTAACGGGAAGCACAGCCGCCTGGCATGCGGAAGGTACCGGGTTCGATCCCCGAGCGGTGCAACCCTTATTGGTGAGACCCCCTACTCTAACATGGCGCATTGAGTAGGATCGTGGATGCACATTTCCCCGGTCAGGCCTGCGGGAGGCAGCCTTAGGGGGGAGATGTGTGGGTTGTCACCAGAAGGTTCCCGTGGTGTAACGGGAAGCACAGCCGCCCGGCATGCGGAAGGTCCTGAGTTCGATCCCCGAGCGGTGCAACCTTTATTGGTGAGACCACCTACTCTAACACTCATGAATACTCTCTATGGCTGTGCCTACCATAGGAGTAATACAAACAATGTTTTTGCTTTACATTAAGAAAATATTTTATTAAGACCTTTAGCGATTGCAAACACTTCAAACGGTGGAAATACAATACAAGGACTCAGTCAAACTGTGTGGTGTGGTAAAAATCACTCGGCCAAAGAAATAATTATTCATAAAATATATTTTTAAAAGATAGAGCATTAACACTGGCATGACGATAGACACATGAAACAACACACAATCCATGGCAGAAGAGCAGAGTTTAAAACTATTTATGGAAGGCACTGCTGGGAGAGGTCAGTGGATGAGACAGTCTTGGGTCCCGGGTCTTCAGACTAGTTATCTTGGACTCCCTCAGGCTGAGACGCCTGCAGAAGGGGCTTGTGCGAAGAGACGACAAGCTCGGAGTTGCCGTTTTGAGTAGCTTGCACGACTGTGGTCGTAAATGGCGTCGCCGAGAGGTTGGCGGGACGAGTTTTCAGCGTCGCCGAGGGTGCTTGGGATCCTGCCGCGCGTCACGACTCCAGCATGTGTGCAATCTCACGGAAGCCGCCGATAAATTTAGCACTGCCACTGCAGCTCTCCAAACCTGCGGAAGACGATAAAAGCTTGGCTGTTGAGACACTCACTATTACTCACAACTGCTACCTTATGCAAGTTTACAAAGTGAATGACTGAGGAACGCTCAAGGTTGATTAAGCGCAGCACTCTTACAAGATGAGAGAGAACCAGGGGATGAACCTTCACCCTCGTAGGCGTAGTTCCTCAAATCGTCCCCCGTCGGCGCGACGGCTTCTGTCTTGAGATCTTTCCTCAAACTGTCTGTCCTGGTCGCCACTCCCCTCCTATCTCCGTTTTCAACAACGAGCCCTATCTGGGTCTCCCCTCGACACTGTTCTTCCATACTACTCGTCTCTGATGCGGCGTCCACCTGCAGCACGTCCACGTCTGCAGCACAGAAGGCAAACATTGCACCACACCAACCACATGCCTGGCAAACTCTTAAATATTTCGAGTATATGGAGCTTTTTTTCTCTAGAAGATAACATTAATTTCATGAAACGTTACCAAATGCGTTAAACATTCAAGAGTTTTGCACATAAACCAATGCCACAAGTATAGCAGTGTAGATCAGAAAGTCAGATTATACTTCACGTACAATCAGCACTACTCTCCAACTTGCCTGCAATGTTGGGGTTCCTGGCCCAGGCAGGCTGGCCGTTGGCTTTGGACGGCTTCAGCAATTGCCGTTCTAGTAGGTTGGGTGTGTGGTTGCAGGGCGGCGACATTTGACCCTTGCAGTCCACGGCGGTGTTCTTGGCGTCTGCCATGCCCCTGCGCAGGGCGGCTCGGCGGTGGTTCTGATGAAGCAGGAACGCACACACCAACACTGCCGCCAAGGGATTGCATGGTGAACATTGCTGTTGTATGGGTGAGCCTTTATATTCAACAAACATGAGAAAAATACATTGTTTGATAATTACTGGATCTACAGAAGTGACAGCAAATAATGCAGAGACTGTAGAAGGTCTCGCTCTCAAGGTGTAGGAGGTACTCACGCACTAGAAAGATGCACCACCACGATGGTGACCAGGAGTGCCACGGGCAGTTTAAGGGAGGTGTGGCCCACGTCAGGCAGGTGGCAGTGCCGCCCGCTGAACCCCACCGGGCAGGAGCACACGTAGCCTGCGTGTGGGTCGTTAATGAATATGCGTTCGTGGCGTGCCTGCATAAAACACTGTCTGTACTGCATATACTATTTGTATGTTCTTTAGACACAAAGGAAATTGAAATTGCATTCACACAAGATAACATTATTAGGAACCGACTTTTCGTGCCATTTAATAGTGGCGCCTCATGATAAGGGTCTAAGCCGTCACCCGTGGCCACCGAGAGACAAGGCCTGATACATCGCCCGTGACGTCACACCATCTAGATCCCACCTGCTCCGCTCCCCGTACAAGTTTACCTACCTAATATAATGTTTATCAGTATAAAAGATACACTGTTATCTTCGGAAATGTTTGTTCTATAATATTATCAAATAAGAAACCGTAAAGCACACAAAAAATGCCATTATGAGACTTTCAAGAAATATGCATTAACTTAAACTCTTCGCCATTTAATATTTCGCGAAAAATTCTTTACATGGAGAATATCAATAGAAGCGGAATTTAATTAGCTTTCCATTGCTATATTTTCTTTTTCTGATAAATGAATTAAAACTATGCATAAATTAACGTTAACTAAATAAATAACATCATCAATCGGGAAAAAATCCCAAATTTCATGATGTTATTTATTTAGTTAACGCTAATTTATGCATGGTTCTAATTCATTTATCAGAAAAGGAAATATACCAATGAAAAGCTAATTAAATTCCACTTCTATTGATATTCTCCATGTAAAAAGATTTTAGGCAAGATATTAAATGGCGAAGAGTTTAAGTTCATGCATATTTCTTGAAAGTCTCATAATGACATTTCTTTTGTGTGTTTTACGGTTTTTTATTTGATAATATTATAGAACAAACATATCCAAAGATAACAGTATATATTTTATACTGATAAAAACATATATTAGGTAGGAAATTACCCGATTTCAAGATTTTTTATATTTAGTTAACGCTAATTTATGCATGCCGCTAACTCATTTATCACTAAACGAAATATATCAATGGAAAGCTAATTAAATTCCGCTTATATTGATATTCAACATGTAAAATGTTGGCGAGCAAAATATTAAATGGCGAAGAGTTTAAGTTAATGCATATTTCTAGAAAGTCTAATAATGGCATTTTTTGTGTGTGTTTTACGGTTTTTTATTTGATAATATTAAAGAACAAATATTCCCGAAGATAACAGTATATCTTTTATACTGATAAACATTATATAAGGTAGGTAAACTTGTACGGGGAGCGGAGCGGGTGGGATCTAGATGGTGTGACGTCACGGGCGATGTATCAGGCCTTGTCTCTCGGTGGCCACGCGTCACCTGGCTGGGTGTTGAAGCAGGAGCCGCCGCTGAGGCACGGCTGCCACGCACACTCGTCCTCGTCCTCACACGTCACGCGGCTCCGGCTCAGCACGCGGCCCTCGCCACACCTGCGGGAGTTGGTTCTGGGTCACTTGAAAATTTCCTGATGCTAATTGCAAACAAACATTCTTTTGCCAGGGAGATATGTGAGCATGGGACGTGACAGCAAGATAATTGGGCACCGACCCGCAGTGGTGGGACCTCCAGGTGTCAACGCAGGAGAGCGGCGGCTTGCAGGACACGTTGGTGCAGGCCGACGGAGTAACGCAGCCTCGCTCCAAACCCTTGAACACGCTGGCCTGGCCCCAGGGAGTGTTGTTAACTGCCGGCGGCAGCGGCGCGCTGCGACCCGAGATACGCAGATCATCGATGCAGCCTGGACGACACCATTGAAAATATGTGATGAAACAGCTCAGCAGAAGGATTATATTATATTACAGAACGATACACACTATAACATATAATATCCAATATTCATTTACATTACTAATTCAATGGAAAAGAAGTACATGTGTGTCGTGAGATATCATACCAAATAGATTCAAAAGCTCCTTGCATACCTTCTCGAAAGTCATTGTGTACTCTAAACATGGTGGCGCCCACATACTCTGGAGAACCCCCAATCAAGACGCCTTCCTGGCCGTCCATCTCCAGCAGCTGGCGTCCCTCCAGCAGCAGCGAGGCGTTGTACAGGTCGCCGTCCCCGTCGTCCACCGAGAGGAAGGCGGCTGATCCGTACCTTGTGTTCAGCGCAAGATAACACCATGGAAGGATTGACAACTAAAGCCGTGCAAGAACAGAAGGATGACAAGGATGAAGAGTAGAAGAGGCTCACTAGGGAGATGAGGCACACATATCCTTGTAACCTAATTATGCGTGCGTGCGTGCGTGCGTGCGTGCGTGCGTGCGTGCGTGCGTGCGTGCGTGCGTGCGTGCGTGCGTGCGTGCGTGCGTGCGTGCGTGCGTGCGTGCGTGCGTGCGTGCGTGCGTGTGATGAAATCTCATATGAAATTTCTCCGCATTTCTATAGAGTTAATTCCGAAAGAATTCTATTATAAAAGGTTAATCTGCATTTATGAAACGGAAACTATTCCTTGGAATTTGAATATGATGCTCACTAACAGAAACTGTACTTGAAAGGAAATTATATCAGTATTTCATTATGTGCAGAAGGCAATACTTCCTGCACAACTAAGGCACCCGGGCAGACACTCACCTGGCGGCGGTGAGGGAATGCCAGCGGCCGTCGGTGAGGGCAGCACGGGAGAGGCAGAGTGAAGCTGGTGGTCTGGGGTGAAGGTGCAGCACCGCACACAGGCGGCCGCCCACCAGCTGCACAGACCAGCTGTGTCGCCCGTGCTGTGAGGACAGCACCACCAGCTCGCCTCTCCTTCTCAGGGTGCGAAATCTGTAGGCAAAAGGCGCTTACAGTGTGTGGTAGCGTGCGGCAGCTATGGAAAACAACCTGACGAGGGTGGTTGTTCCTACCTGAGGGTGATGGAGGTGGTGTAGGCCAGCGGGGAGAAGGAGAGAGCCAGCTTGACGTAGCTGTTGTGGAGGAAGGACGTGGGCGTGGTGGGTAAGGCACAGCCCTGGCCGCCCCACCCCGGCAGGCACTCACACCGCAGCGACCCAGGTGATCCCTGACACCTGTTGCGTGTGTGGAGAATCATGCTTATAAATCCTGAAAAAATAGTCCAGCTAAAACAAAATTGGGTCATCATTGGTTTGCTCTAGTCAACTATATTTTGTGATTGTGCTGTTGTGCCGCTTCTACAGTATGTAGATCACTCTGTACCTGCATTAAGTGTGGAGCATCTCGCACACTCCTGAGTCACACTGACCTGCCGTGTGGGCCGCACTGCAGGTGGGCTGTGAGGCAGTCTGCGGCGGGACATCCCGGGGTGCTTGCCCTGCTGAGGACGCCCTCGCCCAGGTCCACCAGCTGCAGGACGCAATGCTTCTATCAAATCTTAATACATACGTAATTCAGGTGTAATACCGATCAGATATATATTCACGATCATTCTTGTAAGTAATTATCCAACATGTACATGATGTATATTTAGTGTACAGTTTTACCCGCTAAACAAAGGCTATCTTAATTAGCAACCTCTACTATTTGTTATTTTTAATCTTATCTGGGGGACACGAAAATAAAAAAGACAATAATCCAATCAAATCTATATTTCTTTACCAAAATATCACTAACTGCCACTTCAACTCTTATTTGAATTAGTATTTATATTAATGTTTACATAAGATATTAATCTACATTGCATTGAAATATCAAAACCAGTAGGATAATTATAAATTAATAGAATAGAAAACATCATTGCCATTGTCTCCAGCACAAAGGACGATGGACTGCCTCCCGAGTTCTGCTACAATTTCTTCAGGAACTGGATCAACAAAATCAAAATAAAAAATAAAAAAATACGCATCTTGCTCACCTTGCCGTTGACTCTGAGGTTCCTGATGCAGCCTGTGAGGTGTGGCGGGTGGCGGGGCAGTCCTGCCAAGGTGGGGACCGCCGCAGGGTGGGCCACGCCGCCCACCTGGAGCACTCCCATGGTGCTGAGGACCTGGGCGTGCGGCGCCAGCCTGGCGGACCCTCGGCACGCGTGGAGGTCAGGAAGGACGGAATCTGACGTGTGGTTATGAACGGCTGGTGAAGACGCTGCAGGTTGGTCCCAGCTGCCTCCCAGACACAGGTCCACCATCATCTCCACCAGCTGTGGGCAGGAATAAGGGAATATGTATGTGCATGTGTTCATGCATTCCCGGCGGGAGTGAGGGAAAACTTAAGACCCCCAGGGCCTCCGCACCTCACCTGGTCCTTCCAGACGAGGTCTATCCTGTGCCACATGTTGTCGGCCAGGGAGGAGTTAAGGGTGAGTCTGGCGGGCCCGCCGCCCAGGTCCAGTGTTAGGGCCGGCCGCCCCTGACGCAGTTCAAGCAGCAGCAGGTCGCGGCTGCCCGGTGCCTCCTCAGTTCCCTGCTCCGGTCCGGAGTACAGTAGCACAGCTGCCCCGGCTGTGGTTAGTACCTCCAGGCTCATGTGCACCTCAGCACAGGGTGGGATGGGAGGCAACCACGCCCAGGCACCTTCTGGTGTGGTACTGCCACCAATGGCTTCATGACCACCTTCAGCGCCTCCAAAGTGTCTGGAGAGCACCTTACAGCGGGAGCCGTGGGTGCCGTGAAGACAGATACATCTGGGATTGAGAAAGGGAGAGATGGCTGATTGTATGGGGAGGGATGCGGGTATATCACAAATACAGGAAATGCTGAGCAGGAATAATGACATGCTGTGACAGCACAACCATGAATTTGCTATTTAGGGTATAAAGACATAACGTCTTAACATCATATTATGCCTTTACAATCAGAAAAATATTTGTTGCACGTTGACAATGGCCTGCCTGTGTGAGATCTACTTGCCTGATGCCCGAGGATGTGCTGAGGCACCTGCCTCCGTTGAGACAGGTGTTGGGGGTGCAGGCAGCGGCCGTGGCAGGTGTGGCGGTGTTGGTGCAGCCACAGGAGCCGCGCACCACCACCCGCGGCCCCACCACCGCCGAGGAGTTGGCGTCCACCACACTGAACTCGTCGGCAAGACCCACCCAACATCCCCCCACACACCTCTCCTCCGCCACCTGTGATGCGGGGGCGGCGTCTTCCTGGCACCTGACCACACCCACCTCCTGCACGCCCACGCCCAGGGCTGCACTCAGCTGTATACAGGGAAAGGAGAACCTCAAAAAAAGAACTCAGGTTTATGTTTTAGTATATTCTATTTCATAATTTAACCTGCCGCAAATGCACTTGATGTAGTTCCTTGCTGTAATGGCATAAAATCACCGGAATCGCTATACCAAGCGGGACGTCCCCTTTGGTGTAGTCGGTTAACGTGCGAATGTTTGACGTGCACAATCTGGTGAGAGCGTAGGTTCGAATCCTCACCGGGGCAAGGAAAAAGGAAATTATTTATCTCTGAATTATGATTACCAGCCTGAGTCAGGTGTCTGTTGGAAGGACATACTGACGGGATATCAAAAGGTAACTGTGGCCCAGGGCAATGTAAAGCCTCTGTCGGGCCCGGATGCTTCCCCATGGAAGCATTACTTGGCTCCATCATACGGCCACATGCAAGTCTCTGTCGACAGGTCTCAATAAATCTCCCCCTTGACCAAGACTGCCCCTTCAGGAATCCCCCTCAGAATATCACAACAGCAAGCAAGAGGAAGATAGAGATAGAAGAGAGAAGATAGAGAGAAGGAAAGAAAGAAGACCCACTCTCCCTCCTCCATCACATTGCTTTGAGCTAATAGTTTACACTTCCAGCTCTTGACTCCCACAGATGAGTGTCAGAATGCTTCATACAGGCTGCTCTATGTTGGCCTCTACAATACATGCTGACACACTTTTACCACGTTGGTAGAATCTGCCACAAAATACTTAACATTTGATTTTATGATAGTTTCACAAAGTAGTTGATTTTATATGCATTTTATATATATCATAATTAATAAATAAAATTTTAAACAAAACAGTTGGAGCTTCTCTTGTGTGCTTCGGATCACCTCCAGGCCATCCTTTTCCCTACTTCCCTCCCCTCTGCTGCAGGCTGGACTATGTCACTGTAAGAAATATAAGATAACACCTAACACACTACCAGACTACATTTCTCTGAAATCCCCAATTACCTCACTTTTATGGTAGAGCAAAAGGTAGTTAAAGCTAGGTATTCCCGCGGCAGACAGCCACACGCGGGTCTGGGGGATCCGTCCCTTCACAGGCTGCACCAAGGAATATAGAGGACAAGGAAGGTGGAGTCCTATGTAAGCAGAAAATCCCTGTCCTATGCACTTGCTGGCGCTTAGATGGCGCTACCGTCGCCTCTTCAGGGAATGTAAACAAACAGACCCACAAGGCCCACATGGCTACTGACACCAAAGACTCAAGAATGCCGCCGGCCGCCTCTCGCTATTGCTACTGTGTGTGTGACAAGAAGAGACGTAAACACCCTGGAGTGAGGCTGCAGTTGTTCCCGAAAGATGCTAGAAGGTATGTAAGTGTGCGGAGCCCCACAGCTAGGTGGTGTGGTTACATTTGGTTAGGAGGTTAGGTTAGATTGTCGAGTGGGGTCAGTTGTGCAGTCAGTTCGTATAAAAGTTGTTTCGTACACCAGTAGATTCGTACTCCAAAAAGTTTTTCCTATACGAAACCATAGTCGTTTCGTACACTCAGCTCAGTTGAAAGTTGGTTTCGTACATGACAAACCTTCTTTGGTGTTGTGATTAAATATATATATTATATATATATATATATATATATATATATATATATATATATATATATATATATATATATATATATATATATATATTATATTTTGTATTGTAAGCACGTAGTTACCTTCTCAAACATATTTTGATCATATCTTTCTGTAGCGCCATTAGCATCAGCGGAGATTGGGCTAGATGTGGCAGCAGGGGAGGACAGCTTTACCATTACTACCGGAAATATGGCACACAGTGGTTTGTACAGACTATGCATTATTGTTATCATCAACCCATCTATATTAAGGGTGTATTTATTCTTATTAATGGCTTCCAGCCCTTATCAGTGTATTGGACAAAGTTTTTATTTTCTCTCTCTTAATGATATGGCTTTAGCATTGGCAGGTACAGTATCAATGTTCTAATTATGTACAGGATTATTACTGATATTTTGTTTTGACAGATTGTTTTGACACTGATGTTGGAGTGCTGCCTAAACCCCAGTACCAGTCACAGCCTCCCACCACATAAGCCACAGCCACAGCCTCCCACCACATAAGCCACAGCCACAGCCTCCCACCACATCAGTCACAGCCACAGCAAATGAATGGTATTGAGAGTTATAATGTTAACATTTTGCATGATGTTAGTCTCACTTATGAATTATAGTCTGAGATGTAATTATACCTTGTATCGACAAATTTCCGTATACAGTCTCAGAAAGATATCAACAATGAGTGGTTTTCAGGTGTGTGCCAGGAGCCTCTGCTTCCCTCTTCCATGGTGCCTCCTCCAGCAGCACCAGTTACCTCACCTCACATACATGCTGTAGAGGGTAAAAACTCATCGAGTATTTCCTTTCTTAAAATATGCATAATACCAGTTGCTAGTGTTTGTTTGTTATTGATACTGTCATTTTCTTTTCTTATCCCTAAAACTGTCAAACAACCTTTCTCCTCACTATACATATCTCACATGTCCTCCTCATCTTCTTTACCCACTTCCTATTCACCATCTTACATTTCCTTCCATACTGCTAATTCACCTCATTTCTATGCAGAACATAATGAAAATATTTGTGCAATTATTGCTATTTAACTAACAACAAATTTTTTTCAACAGATGGTGGAACAGCAAACATGAGTGAGGGGTCACCAGGATGTCCAAGCTCAAAATGCCCCAAAAGTCGTAGTATTTCAGGAATTTTATTTTGCTGTTCCTCTACAATGCATGATTTTAGATTTTAAGTGACTATAAAATCATACGGATATTTTTTGCATATTATATTTGTAAAGATATTTAATTTCATATATCTACCAGTCGTCTCACTCTTGCATCTTTCCTCTTTCTCACACTATCTACTCCAACACTATATCCTCCCATTTATCAGGGGGTCATCCTCTCACACTCCCAAACATATATCTACACATATATATCCTTGTCATCTCACTTTCACCATTTTTCAAGGTTTCCATCATTTACCATTTCAGTGTTCTGTGCTTCACCACCATCACCACTCCACAGCTCATTCCTTCTCAATTACTAGACATATCAGCAAATCATCCATATACATTTATAGTACATAATTATGTTAGTAAGTTATGCTTATGTAAACAATGTGTAAACACTTTCCATATTCTCAGGGACACCAATAAGAAGCCTCCTACGAAACACCATCTACAGGCTGCGTATGCGAATACAGCAAATGGGGAGGGAGGCTGTTAGAACACCACACCAGCTGATAGCGACGGCTGCAAATTTTCTGGCCCCGGAGGTGCTTGATTTTTTTTAAAGGACTCATCATTCTTCTTCTTGTGACCTTTGTCGCTTAGTATCGCTTCATAGGTACTCTTCCACTTCATCTCCTTCGTTAACAAAACTTGTTAACACCCTTGTTTATTTCACCTGGGAACGACATTTTCATCAGCTTTCAATCTTTAATTATCATCCTAATCATTGTTCTTGTGTGTTCTGATCTCCCAGCACTGCGTTAGGAACACTTTGGTGAGGTTTACAATACTTTCAGTTTCCTTTCTGTCCCCATACAGCCCTAACACCGTACACAGGGCCCCGTCTTTCTGCTCTAGTCTCCCGTCCCACTCCTCTCTGCCTAGGACTGTTACTATTGACGCTATAAGCTTTTCCCTCTGACTCCTATACTTGTTGCATTCCACAATGACATGTTCTACAGTTTCTTTCGCTCCTACAATTCTGGTTCTCCAGTTCCTTCCGTTGACTTCCAAGGTGCCTGTTCTTGCTTTGTAGAGTAACTTACTCCCCCAGTCTCCTACATGCCAGGTCACCCCCCCCTGGTTTCTGTTTCCATCTGTACCACTGCAACGTTGATTTCCTGACCATTCCCTCCTGCCATTTAACTAGCCCATTATTCTCAATTTTCTTTTTGATATCTCTTATCTCCATCTTGTTCCATTTCTCTCCTTTTCCATCTCTAGTTCCTTCTTCCAGGTGGTATTTGATCTATTTTCCTGTGATATTTTCTTTGCCCATCTATCTTTAGTAAGTCTCAATTTTCTTGTGGAACACCAGTTTTCCTTTAATTATCCTTTCCCTGAAGGTGCTCCATCCCATGTCTCCCCTTATGGCCTCTACATCAGTGCTCCTACAAGCTCCTAGACCCCATCTGCCTACTGTGTTCTGAGCCTTTACCAAGTGCATGATGTCTCCTTCCCTGTACTGAGTCACTTCTGACCCATACAGACAATAGGGTACAGCCACCCCCTTCCATAAACTCCTGCCTACTTCATATGTATTAGTGACTGTTACCACCATTTATAATCATGCCTATCATCCTCCTTGCCTTGCCTTCATTAACTTTCCCCTGCTTTTCACCGCCTATCCCTTCCTTGTATACTTCCATTCCTAGTTATACATATGTACTTATCTACTGACTCCTACCTTCACTGTTAAACTCCATGACTTTACATTTCATTTCACTAAACTTCAGGTCCCATTCCCTTCCGTACTTGTTTGTTATGTGTAAAATCTCCTCCATTTCATCCTTACTTTCTGCCATCAATACTACATCATCAGCATAGGCCAGGCATCCTAACTTCTCTCCTCCAATTGTTACTCCTTTACTGGACTTCCTGATTCTCACGATGAGTTCCTCTAAATACAGATTAAATAATGTTGGGGACATGACAGATCCTTGTCTAACTCCTATATTATTTACCATTCCACCTCTGCCTTTCCTGAACCCACTTTGCTCCTCTCCTAACATCTTGTTTTCCTCTATCCACAATTTCAATTTCTCATTTATAATCATTTCAAAAACCTTGGTTAGTATGTTCATGACAGCTATGGGCCTATAATTGGCTATGTCCTCCTTATCTTTTCCTCCTCCTTTGTGTATTAGGGTCACTCCGCTCTTTTTCCAGTCCTGTGGCACGCAGCCTTGCTCCAGCACTGTCACATATATTATATATTGCCTGTTTTACCATTTCTCCTCTATATTTAACAAACTCCCCTATGAGCCCATCTGTCTCTGCAGTTTTGCCGTTCTTCAAAACTTTCAGTACCTTTTCTACCTCTCCAAGCTCAATTAGGTACTGTTTCCTCCATTTCTCTCTTGTCACTGTAGATCATAATGTTTTCCATTCGCTCTACTTCCATGTCCTTTCTAATTACTTTACTCCAGTACCCTTCTATTAATGATTCTATTTCATCCTCCTTCTCAGTATGTCTTCCCTCTATTTTCAATTTAACTTTCTGGTTAATCTCTCGTCCACCGAGGTTTCTTTTTAGTGTTTTCCATCCTTCATTTTCCCTCTTCCCTCGAGGTAAACTGTTGAGTTTCTTTGCCTGCTGTCAACAAGAGTTTCATCTAAATTTTTATTATATTTTTTGTCATTGCTTTATAATGTGTTCTTGCAAGACTGCCTCTGCTTTGTGCTACTGTGGTACTGCATGTACTGTATCTAGCTGTTGCTTTTCTATTTCTCCCTGCATATAATGTTTCCTCCACTTTGTTGCAATGCATTCTAACTGCTACATATGCTGCTTACCCTATATACTTGTTTGTAAATAGTATATTTGAATTTTGTATTTAATTTATTTTAATTTAATTTATTTATTTTATTTGTTTGTTTTATGTTCACCTCATATACTTTGGCATTTGGTATCTGTCCTCTTTTTTCCCTCATGATCTGCAGGACAACAACAGGTTTGTGCTGTTTGTTACAGCATGTTACTCAGTAATGGTTTCCACTTAATTTCCTTGCAGTAGCTCTAATGCTTATAAATCTGCTATATTTGTATTGGTTATATGTCGTTTACATACCTTTTGTTGCCTGTTTTGCCCATTGTAATGTATGCTAAAAGCTTTTGCTTTATTGCTTTTTGTTCTCAACATGTATGATGTATAGCATAACGTTGCCACACCATTGCTCAAGGTTTCTAACATAAAACTCTTGATGTGTTTTCTGTCATGTGGTGCAGCATGTTTTGCAACAAACTCATGTGTTTTCTCGTGCTATGTATCACAGTGTCTTTTACTGCTGCCATTAATGCATGATATTAGTTCGATGTTTTTGTGATCTCTTGTATAATGCAACTAACTTCTTGTGTTATCTCCTGCAATGCATTGCAATGTCTAATAGGCAGGTGTTGCTGTTGTCATGTAGCTGCATGTAAAAGAGTAATGATCTTACTGTTCTGCTTTGTATTACATAATCAAGTATTGCATCATGTTCTACATGATTTGTAAACCTCAAAGTACATAGAAATTTGAATAAAATTTGGCTACCATATTTTGCTTTATATAATTTATTTCCTTGTCAAAGATATATCCAAAATATTTATATTTCTTTGAAGGTTATAGCCTATAACCTTCAAAGAAATATACATTTTTTGGATAGTATATATATATAATATATAGAGGAAGTGCAGGGATATTATGAGCATTTGAGTTACCCATCGATTCCGTACGTTCTCTAATGTTTCCCATGCTCTGTCTTTACCACTATCCCGCGGTTAGATGGCGTGACAATCGCGGCTTCGAAACTTTACTACAGGAATCACCTTCCTTGTCCTCTATATTCCTTGGGCTGCACGGACACCACCCGCACCGCCCCAGCCTCGCCCGCCCACGTCCTCACGGCGCGCACCAGGCGACTCAACACTGACGCTCCGCCCTGCAGGAGGAAAAGTATGATACTCTATTTCATTCGGGTACAGTGTACTGAAAAAATTCTTTTAAATTTATGGTAGTAGGAATAAAATCTTCACCTAACAAACAGACCCCATCACTTGCAAATAAAACAAAGACTTTTGCACGAGTCAGACCTCAGCATCGGGGGCCTGACCACGGCGTCGGTGTCACGGCCAGCGTCAGGGGCGTGGTGTTGGTGCCCGCCGGGCTGGGGGGCCCTTTTGACCGCACCGTCCTTTGGGCCGCCACGTCCCCGGCCCCCGGGCTACTGTCACTCACCAAAAAGGGAAAAAGTGGTACCTGCGGGCAATTTTTAAAATATCTCAAGAAAATTCCCAGGCACTAGTTTGGAAAACCTTCAACACTGTAACCCTAAAAATTCTACAAAAAGCAAATAATACACTATGTACTGTACACGACACTTATTGTTCCCCCAAATAAGTTATAAAGAAGAACAGTCTGCCTCCCTACCGGCCGTCGGGCGGGAGGGCGCCAGGAAGGGCCCCCCGGAGGTGTTGGGGAAAGAAGCCCGCCTTGGGGTGCCTCCGGCGTAGGTTTTTGCCGCGGCGTCCCAGTCGTCGGGGTCCTGCCGTACCCCGCCCCAGGGGCACCGCCGCGCCCCGACCTGAGGTGAAAACATGGAAAATGTGTTTTGTGTTTTTTTTTTGAGAAGAGAGAGAAAAAGTGAAAAAAATAACTGCAATATGTTGGGGAAAAATCAACCAAGATTTTTGTTCAAAAAAACTATCCAGGAAAAAGAGTTTCCCCTAAAAAAAAAACGTCAAAACAAAACTTATTCTGTGTACACTCTTGTGGGATGTGGGGAAAATGCCTGCCTGAGGATGTTTGGAAGGTATGACCTGCGGGGTGTTTTGGGGGGGTTGCCTATCATACGGGCTGTGTTGGGGCCTGACCTCCGTGTATTTTTATGGACCTGAACGGGTAGTAGATGAGGAAATTCTGACCATAAAATGGTGGAGAGTGACCTGCGCATGCTTTAAAAGGCCTACCTGCGGGTGTGTGGGGGCCTGACCGCTTGTGTGTACGGCGACGGCTTGTGGGCGGCGCCCCAGGGGGTTTTGTCTTTGGGTGTCGGCCAGTGGGGGTGAGGGTGAGGGTGGCGGTGAGGGAGGGCCCCCGGCGTCCCCACCACCAGGGCACCACGGGCGGCACGCTCCTCCCGGTCAGTGGACCCCCGCGTCCACCCCACGCCCCCGGGCCACGCCCTCGTCCCCTCCTGCACCAAATAGTAATAAGACATGTAAACCCCAGGGAGGAGGGAACCCTTTGTTCCCCTAAAAAGGGTGCCCCCCTGTGTAACAACACATTTTTAAGAGAGCTCACTCTTGTCCGCGTGATCTAACACTGTCGGTACGTGGGGCGGGGCACGGGGTCCGGGAAAGTGAAGGGCGGGCCTGACCATGCCCCCATCGTCGGGGCACCCGTTTTGACCTGCCCCACCAACGTGCCGCGCTGTTCTCCTCACCGGGCTTCGCGATCTCCACCAGGAACGGGGGGTTGTCGTTTCACGTCCGTCACGTCAATCGGTTGGAATAGTGTTTCATGGGCCCGTCAAAATATACATTTTTAGAAAAGCGAAATTTTATTACAGATATGATAAGAAAATTTTTGTCTGAAACTTGATTTTTGAATGTCCAATATGTATGTACGACGAAAGCATTTTCATATGAGGGGTTTTTTTTTAGTTTTTGGTGACTTTGGGAGACTTCTGTGTTATCCTAACAGTAACCTTCTATCCCTTTAAACTTTCCTATCAGGGGATTACGACAGTAAACCATAATCGATGAAATGATTAACGTTTATCTTTAATTTTTAAATTTCACAATCACATACAGCTGCCACTGTTACACTGCTCACTCAATAACAATCTAACTAGACTTTATCTCAGTAGGTTCACATGGAACCCGTCTGTTCTGTGTACTCACGGTTTGAGGGTAGGGGTGGCGTTCTGGGCGGACCCCCCGTCTCCACCGCCCACCCCAGCACTGCAGGGGTTCCCGGGGCCTCCCGATCTTCCCCCCACCAAACGAACACCCCCGGGTCGGGTCCACGTAAAAACTGGCGGCCGGGGTCACTCTTGGGATCCCTTGGGTACCGGCCCTGCTTTCTCCCCCTGGGGAATGAAGGGATTCGTCTTCCACAGACCCCTTGCAAATAGGTTTTCAAGGACCTAATATACATCCCAGACAAAATAATATAATTGAAAAACCTAACATGTCACTGGGTTTTGGGGGAAAATTTCCTAACATAAAAACCCCCATTTTCATTTTTTTTGTTAATCTTTGAACAACACACACACAACACAACAACCCAAAACCCCAAAACCAACACACACCCAAAACCCCCCAACAAACACACACACACACACAACCACACAAAACCCCCACACCACACACACACACACACCCCACAACACCAAAACACACACACACCACACCCCAAAAACCCACAACACACACCACACCACACACACACACACACACACAGGGTATCCGTAGTATAGGGGGTACCCCGTTGTGAAGGGGAAGCAGCTGGGGGTTCAAAACCGAGAAGCCCCGGGGTTCGATCCCGGGGCAAAAGCGGAAACATTTTGGGCTTTTTCCTTAAAGCCCCAGCCCCTGTCCCCCCACAGGAAGGGGTCCCGGGTGTTACCGGGTGTTTTGCCCCCCCCCTCCCGGGGGGGGTGGCTTGGCCAACACTAAAGATGAATGAGAAAAAATAAAAAATGTTGATATGGAGAGGGGGGCCAACGAGCGTTGCTTGGCCCTGAAAAATACAATAGATAAATACATACAAAACCCCAAAAAAATACACACACACAACAAAAACACACACACACACACACAAAACCACACCAAAACACAAAACACACAACACCACACACCACAACACCACACCACACACCAGATTCTTTCTCACCAACCCTTTCTTAAACGGAATTGTACTCCTCCCAACCCTTTAAAAACGCATACTTTTTTTACAAATCCTGTTCCTTCATATCTTCACTGTTCCCCAATTCCCTTTCTCTTATCAATCCTTCGCCCCTTCCCCCTCTGTTGGGGAGATCAAAAGACGGTTATTCCGCCTATCCTTACGCCACAAAAAAATTTGCTTCTGCTGGATACCAGTCACGTGGGTATCTGGGACAACGAACGCGTTGATTCTTTAGCGCCCGGTTTTCTGTGCCCCAATGCCCCCGTTTCCCTCAACTTGCCACCCTCCGACTACTACCCTTCCTTTAAATTTTTTCCCTTTTCAAAAACCGCTGGCAATCCCCTGGACCATTTTTCTCTCCCAAAAAAATTCGCCTGATCAAACCCTCTTACCCCATGGTCAAATCCTTCCACACTCTAGACTTGGGGAAATGCTTCCACGCTTACGCATAGGCCATACTAGCCTCACCACCCCTTCTCTGTCATCTCCCCCCCAAACCCCTCTGCACACCTTCAAGCCCCTCTCATGTCCAACATTCCAAATTTTCCTGCCCCCATCTTATTTCCTGCCCGACCATTCCTTCCCCTCTTTTGTCCTCCCTTTCCCCCGACCTCCCTGTCTTGGGGACATTCCCCCGGATCCCCCTCCTTCCCCTGGAAATTTAATCTCCTTCCCCAGAAAATCCACATCCTACATCTGACAACCACCCTGCTGAACATTCGTTCTTTCCCCTTTCCCCCACCGTTTCGCTTTTTTCATTAAAACCCCTCCCAAAGCTACCTATACTGGCTTGCTACTCGAGCCCCGCGCCCAACCCCCCCCAGACCGGGGAGGCCAGTTTTGCGATTCCTGAAAATTTTTGAACATCACCCCCCCTTTCCCTTCCTGTGGTTTATCAGATAAATGAACCGGTTTTTGTAAATATTTCTTTTTAAAATTGTCAAAAAAAAAAAATAAAAAAAACCCAAAGAAAGACTTATGAGGGAAGAAATAGCAGGAACTAAAAATTCACTTAAAAATCTTTTTCCCCTTTAAAATTTCGAGAAAACATTTTAGATCAAACATATTAATGAAGCTGATTTTCATTAGCTTTCCATTGATATTTTTGTTTTCTGATAAATGAAATTGAAAAAATTCATAAATTAGCGTTAATTAAATAATACATCATCAATGGGTCGGCAAGTAAAAAAGTGTTCCATGAATAACAGTAAAATTTTTTTCATATAAATGATACACTGTTTTTCTTCGTAAATGATTTTTCTATAATATTATCTAATAAAAACTGAAAAAACATTAAAGAAATGCCCTTATAGACTGAAGAAATAGCAAAAAACTTAATATTCCTTAAACTCTTCGCCATTTCATATTTTCGTGAAAAACGTTTTTACATGCAACATATCAACAGAAGGGAATGTTTTAGCTGCTTTCCTGGGTATTTTCGTTTTACTGATAAAAAAGAGAACCATCAAAACTACTCTATACTGGACTTGCTATTCATTTTTGGGGTATTTTCCAGTGGGGCCTTTTTTTGGATTCCCGCCATTTTTGAACACACTCCGTTTTCCCCTTTCCCATGGTTTATCATTAATGATATACCGTTACTTCGTAAAATTTTTTCAAATATTTCAAAAAAAAACGAAAATGCAATAAAGAAATCCCTTTTGAGCGAGTTAAGAAAAAAATGCATGAAAATCTTCTATTCTCTATACCTAAACTCTTATTTCTTACTTAATTTCACTTGAACTCATCGCCCTTTAAAAATTTTTCCGTGAAAACATTTTTTATGCTAGTAATAGAAAAAAACGGTTTTTCATTTGCTTTTCCCTTTCATATTTTGTTTTTTGATAAAAATTATCTAACCATGCTAAATTAGCGTTAACTAAAAAAATAAATATATATCGGGGGTAATTTCCCGATGGTGTGTTTAATTTAGATAACCTAATTTATGCATACTCTAATTTATTTTCAGAAAATTAAATATAGCATGGAAAACAATTAAATTCCGCTTCTATTGATATGTTGCATGTAAAAAAATCTTATCAAAAAATCAAATTGCGATGAGTTTTAAAGAATATAAGTTCATGCAATTTCTTCGAATTCATAAGGGAAATTTTTTTAGTGTATTTTACAGTTTTTAATTTTTATAATTTATAAAAAAACATTTCCCAAGATAGCAGTGTACATTTATACTGATATGCCATAGTCTACGTTTCATGGAAAATTTTTTTCTTGCCGATACATTTATGATGTTTTTTTTTTAGTAAAGCAATTTTGGCATGGTGGGGAAATTTATTTCAGAAAACCAAAAAATACAAAGGAAAACTAAGAAAAATTTGCTTTTTTTCTACGCTAGATCTAAAAAGTTTTCCCCGCAAAATATTAAATGGCGATGATTTAAAAATATATTTGGGGCATGCATATTTCTTAACTCTCCAAATGGCATTTTTTTAGTGTATTTTACTGTTTTTTTTTTGATAATATTATAAACCCCAAAAGTTCGAAGATAACGGTATTCATATATACGATAAACCTTAGGAAGGGGAAAGAGGGGGGATGTTCTAAAATGGCAGGAATCGCAAAACTCCTCCACTGGTCCCTGGTGGGGGGGTTTGGGGCGGGGCACAGTAGCAAATCCAAAGAGTAGTCCCTTTGGAACCATGCTAAATAAAAAACACATCGGGGAAATTTTTCCCCCTTGATGAGGTTATTTATTTAGTTAACGCTAATTTTTTGTATGGTTCTAACTCATTTATCAGACAACGAAATATAAACAATGGAACTAAAAAAAATTTTTTGTTCTATTATAGTTTCATGTAAAATGTTTTCTTTCCCCAAAATATTAAAAGGCGAAAGTTTAAGTTCATCCATATTTTTTCACTCTTCATAATGTATTTCATTAGTGTGGGGGTTACATTTTTTATTTTATAATATTTTAGAAAAAACATTTTCGAAGATAACGGTATATCTATATATGAAAACCATAGGAAGGGAAATGGGATGAGTTTTCGAAAATGGCAGGGAACGCAAAACTGGCCTCCCCTGGAAATACCCAAAAGAGTAGCAAGTCCCGTTAAAAAGTAGGGGCTTTTTTCCCCCCCCCTTATTATGTTTTTCCATAGGCCTATGACCTCTGTGTCTGGCACATTCATCTTTTTTGGGCATTTAATCAAAAAACAAACTCCCAATAAAACTTAAAGCCCTGATTCAAGTAAAAATGCTCACAGCGTCCGGATCAAGGCGGGGAGGGCGGCAGGAGGGGCCCTCGGGGGCCCTCCTCGGGAGGGTGAGGCGGATCAAAGTCCTCCTAAACACGGGGTCGTTGTCGTTTTCGTCCACCAGCCCAGGGCCCCACCCCGGTCTCGGGCCCCGTGGTCCCCCAGGGCCACCCCTTTCCCCCTGTGGGCGGTACACAACCACAGTGATGGAAACTGTGAAGAGTGTTTCTTTTGTTTTGTGGGTCAAGGGAATGAGATATTTACGGGTTGAAGGATTTGAAGGACAGTAAATGGGAAAAAAGTGAGGGGTACCCTCCCCTTTTAAAAATATTTGTTCAATGAAGAATGTAACAGAAAAAAGCACATATTTTTTCTATAATAATTAACGAAAGTGTGTCTGTCTGTCGCTGTCTGTCTGTTGTTGTCTGGTGTGGTTTTTGGGTGTGTGTGTGTGTGGGTTTTGGTTCCGCCCCCCGTGGCGCAATCACCTATATGGGACATTTTTGGAAAACCCGGGGTTTACCAGGGGAAAGGGATAAGCCCACTTATAGATGATTTGATAACTTTTTTTTTTTTTTTTTTTTTTTTAGCAGCCCATTTTGCGATAATTGTGAAAAAAAAAGTGGGTTGCGAGAATTGAGGGAAAAATGATGTGGGTGATGGGGAATGGGGATGAAAGGGTGGGGTGATGGGGAAGGGTGGGGGGATGGGGGAGTGAAGGGTGGGGGGTGATGGGTTGGGGGGGAGGGTGATGGGTGAGGGAAAAGGTGGGGGGTGATGGGGAATGGTAAAAATAAGCGAAAGTGGTCTGTCTGTCGTTGTCTGTGGGGTGGGGTGTGTGGTGGCGTGTGTGTGTGTCTGGTATAGGTTTTGCCCCCCGTGGCGCAACACCTCATATGGACATTTTTGGAACCGGGTTGACCGGGGGGAAAGGGTTTTAAGCCCAATTTTGAGATGTCCGATCATTTTTTTTTTTTTTTTTTTGCAGCCTATTACGAAATTGTGAAAAAAAAAGTGGTTGCGAGAATTTTAGGAAACCTTGAGTGGGGGGTGGGTAATGGGTGAGTGAATGGGGGGGGTGTGGGTAAAGGTGTGGGGGATTTTGGGTGAGGAATGGGTGGGGGTATGGGTTGGGGGGATGGGTATGGGTGGGGAATAGATGGGGGGTTGGGTATGGAAAAATTTAACGAAAATTGTCCTGTTTTGCGTCTTTTGGGTTTTTTGTTGTTGGTGTTTTCGGATAAGGTTTTTCCCCCCCCTCCAAACCCCCTCTATCCTTTTTTTGGAACCGGGGGTTTTGACCAGGGGAAGGTTTAAGCCCAATTTAGAATATCCGATCACTTTTTTTTTTTTCCAGCCTATTAGCGATAATTTTGAAAAAAAAATGGGTTTTTTGGGGAATTGGGAACCTTGATTAGGGTGATGGGTAATGGGTGAGTGAATGGGGGGGGGTGTGGGTGATGGGTGGTTTAGGGTGGGGGGGGGTGGGTTTTGGGGGTGAAAGGGTGATGGGTGAGGGAAAAGGTGGGGGTGATGGGTAATGGGTGAGGGGAAAGGGTGTGTGGTGATGGGTATGGGTGAGTAATGGGGGGGGTGATGGGGAATGGGGAGTGAAAGGGGGGGGGGTGAGGGTAATGGGGGGGTGAATGGGGGAGGGTAATACTACTTTCTACATCCATGATTTCGGAAGTTTTCCGGGGGGGGGGGCCGGGAAAAACCCCCCGGGGAGAAAAA
>JACEEZ010014671.1:45000-46467 GCA_016584305.1 Chionoecetes opilio | reverse complement strand
AAAAAAAAAAAGGTGCCCCTGGGTCAAAACCCAAGGGGGCGGGTTTGGGGTTTTTGCCCCCCTCCCGGAAAAAAATGGCCGTCAAAAAAGGGGTAAACCCCCCAAAAAAAATTTTAAAAAAACCCCCTTTTCCCGGGGGCCCGGGGCCGCTTTCCCAAACCTTTAAAAAACCCCCCCCCGGGTTTCCCTTTTGGACATCTCGGGTCTGCTGTTTCACCTGGGATACCTGGTAGGCGACGCCCCTGCCACCCCCATAGTCATTACAGCTCAGACTCCCCCCGCCCCCATAAAAAAGAAAAACAGCATTTCGGGTGTCCCCCTCACCCGCCTGGGGGCTGCTCCCCCAAAACACCTCACGGCCCACCTGACGATGAGTCCCCTATTTTTACGAGAAATAGATAACAGATGTTTTTTACATGAATTTTTTAGAGAGGTCAAGGGAAAAGAGTGAGGCGGTGGTCGGTAGGCGGGGGGGTTTTGGGGGCTGTTTTTATTTTACTCCACCTCGTTTCCCGTTTTTTTACCCCTTGTCCTTTTTGCCCCCTGGTTTCCTAAAACCCACCACTGTTGCTCGTGTTGCAGTGATTAACCGGAGGGTTGTGGGAGGTTACCCGGGGAGAAGCAGCATTACTTCCGTATGTTTTTTAAAGGAACAGAGATAAGCGGACCACCAGCAGAGACCTGGTGTTGCAGCCCGCTGTGTGTAACAACGTTACATGGGGCCTGAGGGGCAATGCGCGTTGCCGTTTGTGGCGCATTTGCTATGAAAAAACAATCTTGATTTTTTTTTTAAGAGGTATGAAAATATGTATTGTGACGGGGTTTGTCTGAAATCACATATCCACTCCACTCCCCCCCCGCTCATGCTCTTTCGAGCGGACTCCTTTTCCAGAGCCTCTTGAACGGGCGGGGTCACTGGGGAGTAAATTAAAAGGGGGGACATGTTTTCTCGCCCAGCAGGGGGGACACAGGGTGTGGGGGGGGGGTTTCATTACTGGGGGAGGAAACTACGTTTCGCACCAGACCGCCACTGGGAAGACGCCCCTCGAAGCCCTGGTCGTGCCACAGCCCATAAAAACCCCGCCCTTTGTCCCAGCGGTTGATGTCAGGTTTTCTAAATAGGGAGGGTTGGGGGCCGACACACAGCCTGGGAAGGGGGAAAAGGGCGGCGGGTCGTATAGCCTTTGACCTGTCAGCGTACGACAGCTCGGCGATCACAGTCCTTGTGCGGGCCTGCCACTCCCCCAAGAAGGACTCGGATGGGCGGGGACAAGGAGCGGAGCGGGGGGCCATAAAGTGTCATCGCAGGGATCTCCCGTAGAGTTAGGAGTTTTGCGCAGCTCCGGGAGCCCCCTGTCGAAGTCTTCACTGTTGATGTTGCCGTTGGGCTCCGTCCTAGGATGGGGTGTTTCACCGACTTGACCCCCGCCTCAGCGGGCCATTAGACGGGGGGTAATGGGCGAAAAG
>JACEEZ010014671.1:0-40000 GCA_016584305.1 Chionoecetes opilio | reverse complement strand
TGTATGTGTGACTGTCTTGTCTGTAATCACATATCCACCACCACCACCACCAGTACTTGTAGATGCCATAGTCTTATCAAGAAACGCCAAACGTACCGTCACTTGGAGAAAAAAACAATGAAGTCAAGATGGCTGCCAGGAAGATAACAAACACCAACATGGACGCTTGCGGTGTGCTGCATTCTGGGCCGACGTCGTTCCGTGATGTCAGTGCGCGTCTCACCAAAAGTGAATTTGAAGTGCCAAATTGTGATTCTGGTATCATATCCAACCTATCGTAAAATACTGTGTTTCGCCAAGCTGAGACTCGCCAAAAGCGAGGGACCACTGTACTTGATTATTAACCAAAAACACATTACTTTCAGAATTACCTGTTTAATGTGAAGGGGCTGGGGTCGTGATAATACATACCGTAAAATGGCGGCGTACAAGTCGACCAGGCGTACAAGTCGACCTCAAGATTATTAGCTCAGATTACAGGTTAGGCCTATACTTGCCGTATAAGTCGGCCCCAAAAATACGGGGTAGGCTACTGGTAGGCCAAAGCTTAAATGTGGATAGGCTATGGTACGGTTTACGGTAACCTGTCGCAAAAACACATAACACCACACCACTTATATGAAGATATGAATCTTTACTAAAGGTCCGCCTCTTTGTTTTCACTTGAAAAAACACCAAGTCCCCTGATAGTACCGCTATAATACTGTATATTATAGTAAAACAGGTTAGTATGACTGGACTACACTTACCGGTGCCCTCCGCCATTTGCATATGTGAGAAAAAAAACAGCCCGTGGCGGCCACCAACCCCAAAAGGCTATGAAACTATGGGTCCATTACACTGCTGACACTCAGCTTAATGTTGACTGGCCGCTTGGGTTTAGTGGCATTTCGGTGTTGCATAATAAAGTAGGTACCGCCTCGAAATAAGTAGCCGCCTATACCTCACCCCCCCGCCGTTCCCTTACTTATTTACCACAAAATACTCTTCGTCCCTTTGTCAATTAGTCTTCTTTTTCTTGTGGACCTTTGACGCTCAGGGATTGCTTCATAGGTCCTCTTCAAACTTTGTCTCCTTCGTTAACAGGATTGTCAACTCTTTCCTTGTCTATTTCACTTGGGATACTAAAACATTTTCATTGTTTTGGTCTTTTGGAGTGAGGGCCCTCAGCTGAGGTTGGTTATACGGCAATTTCTTCTCTCCTGTCTCCTCCAGTACCTCCCCGCAACCACAGAACCACACACATCCTGGTTAATCACTCATAAAGGAGTTGTGGTAAATTGAAAGTTAAAAATTTTTAAGTAAGGAACGGCGAGGGTGTGAGCTAAAGGGTTTATCCGAGTTTGCCACTCAGTTGGGGAAAGGTTCGCATTTTATCCTTGCCGTTATAAGTCAAACCCTAGTTTTTGGAGAGATTATTTCAGGCTCAAAGAGTCAACTTGTACGCCGCCATTTACGGGTATGTATGTATGTATGTATGTATGTATGTATGTAGTATGGGATGTACGTACGTACATACGTACGTACTTACGTACGCACGTACACACACAGTATGTATGTATGTATGATGTATGTACAGGAAAACCTCGTTTATCCCGCACCCTCGGGGGGGGGAGCGCATGCCGGATAACTCATTTTGCCGTTGTTTTGAGTTACTCTTATGGAATCGCCAAAATCCCCCAATATACATATATATATTATATATATAATTTTTATATATATATATATATATATATATATTATATATATATACTATAAATATATATATAATATATATAATAATATTAATAATATATATATTTTACACACCACAAAACCCCGATTTCCCGGACCTGATTTCCCGGATATCGAATTTTGCCAGACAAAATCGTGGGTCCAGGGATAGTCAGTCTCGGGGCATTTTTTTTTTTTTTTTTTTTAAATTACGTTGAAATGCCGGTCCTGTTCGTAAATTGACCAAATGCCGCTGGTCCCGACGTTCCTGTCACCCTGTCAGTGTGCAGCCCCCCGCCAGGGTGGAGCAGCATTTAGCGGTCGTATTGTTTAACATTTGGGCACACAAACATCACGGTTCACCTGCACAGCCTCCCTCAGTCACCTGACTCCCACTGCCTGGTGCAAGAACATTTCTGAGGACTATTTATTGAACACTTTCTGCTGCCTCCCGCCAGGTTGGCAGCATGCTCAGCGGTCGTATTGTTTACATTTGGGCACACGACACTCACGGTTCACTTGCACAGCCTCCGTTAGTCCCTGACCCCCACTGCCCCTGGTGCAGGAACGTCTCTTGAGACTATTGAACACTTTCTGCTGCCTCCCGCCAGGTGGCTGCATGCTCAGCGGACGTAAAAGTCCGCGGCGGTGGTAGTTGATATTGTCGGTTGCCAGACAGTAAATACTAGAGTAGGATAAACGTCCGGGGGTGGATAATGGCATCGGACTATATATATATATATATATATATTTTTTTTTTTTTTTTTTTTTACTTGCGATTCCTGGACTTTTGCGGTTCCCGGACCAGTGCTCCCCCCCTATTAGTCCGGGAAATCGAGGTTGTGTGTACAGGGAGGTCCCGTTATACGAGCATTCGGTATAACGAGAATCCGATGATACGAGATGTGTAAATTAGGGTCTATTTTCAATATACGAGATCGGAAAATCCAATGATACGACCATTCAAACTGGGGTGAGTAAAATTATCAAGTTCCAAAATGCGCGCCCTACCACTCCCGGGCTGGACAAAGGGGGATTTGGTTGACCCCAGTGAGGTCACCCCTAGCAAGCCTTGACCTGAAGGAAATTAAGCATATGGCGTGGCCTGACATTTAGGGGTAATTAATTAGCAGGTGGTGGCCCCAACCCTGGGACCACAGTCAGGTCACCCCTAGCAAGGCGTGACCTGAAGGGTAATTAAGCATATGGCACGGCCTGACCTTTAGGGCTATTAGCAGGTGTGCGGCCCCAACCTTGGGACCGCTGCACTACCTTCTGCTGATCCGCGCGTTCCCCTACATTACAACATCTTTTTGGCTTGTTTAGCATGTTTTATGTTTAATTAATGTGCAGTTATGTTATTTTGGTGCTATTGTTCTCTCTCAGAAAAGCTTTTTCTACAGAGTAGGTAGTACAGTGTGGATAATATAGACGCTGTGTGTTTGTGTGTTTGGTATGGGTTTTTTTTAGCTTGAAAAACATGTCTTTTTTTTTCTTTCTTTTTTTAATTGATGGGTTCCTGGAACCAAACCTATATTTTACCATTAGTTATGTGTTTCGTTATACGAGATTTCGCTTTACGAGTATGCCAGGTGGAATCTAACTGCTCGTATCTTCGGGACCTCCCTGTACACCGTAAATGCGTTAAAACCAAAGGCCACATGCACTTGACAAATCAATATCCTCCATTTAACATTATTTTTTCCAATTTCAGTAATTTCTTCGACCAGATGGTCCTCTTAACCCATACAGTGTTGACCTAAGTGACAGAAACACCTTATGTCAGGTTAGGCTTTTGGATTTTTTTTTTAATTTTCTCCAAAAAATAACAAAAATATAACATAAGCAACGATGTGTGTGTCGGGGTACGAGCGCCTTCTCCAAGTCTCCATAGGTAGGCATCGTTTCCAGCCAGCTGATCCCCCCTCGTGTATGTGTATGTCATAGCGAAAAAACAAAATTATACTTTATTATAATTATATTGTAATCTACGGCATTTTGATATATGCATCTTGTAACTTATTCTTAGAATATCAATATTTTGGTGCGCATATTTACGAATGAGATGATATGGTCTTGAAGAAAATAGGAAGACTATTTTCTGATCTGGCAACAAGGCAGGCAGGGACCACTGTGGGTCTGTGGATGACAGAAAGTCTACTCACATACTACGTCAGTTCCGACGACTAGTTCTTATTTCCGATATATTTCAAGCATTTGTTACATGCTTTTATAGTTAGTACTCTGTGTTTTTATAGACATATATGCTGAGAATGTTTATCTAACTCTTTTATACCGGTAATATATTATGGAATTCAACAAGCTGGTACATAATGCCTGTACTCTTATATAAATACAGGGAGGTCCCGAAGATACGAGCAGTTAGGTTCCACCTGGCATACTCATAAAGCGAAATCTCGTATAACGAAACACATAACTAATGGTAAATATAGGTTTGGTTCCAGGATCCCATCAATTAAAAAAAGAAGAAGAAAAATAAGATGTTTTTCCAGCTAAAATAAAATATAGCAAGACAACAAACACACAGCGTCTATATTACCCACACTGTACTACCTATTCTGTAGAAAAGCATTCTGAAAGAGAAAAATAGCACACAAAATAACATAACGCACATTAATTAAACATAAAACAGGGCATAACAAGCAAAAAAGACGTTGTAATGTAGGGGCCGAGCGTGATACAAGAGAAGTTAGTGTGGGCGGTTTCCAAGGTTGGGGCCGCCACATGCTAATTACCCCAAAAGGTCGGGCCACCCATATGCTTAATTACCCTTCAGGTCACGCCTTGCTAGGGGTGACCTGACTCCCGGCCCCAAAAGGTTGGGGCCGCACACCTGCTAATTACCCCTAAATGTCAGGCCGCCCTATGCTTAATTACCCTTCAAGGTTACGGCTTGCTGGGGGGGACCTCACTGGGGTCAACCAAATCCCCCTTTGTTTCACCCTGGGAGTGGTAGGGCGCGCATTTGAACTTGATAATTTTACTCATCCCAGTTTGAATGTCGTATCATTGGATTTTCGATCTCGTATATTGAAAATAGACCCTAATTTACACATCTCGTATTTATCGGATTCTCGTATACCGAATGCTCGTATAACGGGACCCTCCTGTACAAAAAACAAAATTTTATTGCATTGTATTGCAAATTGCAAACTATATATGAAACATGTTTTCACCAGGAAAAACAGCGTATCATTGCCTAAACGTGTGTAAATGAGCTAGTGAAAAGTTTATTGTGGCAGCCTTTCGGCTCCTGCACCTCACTTCCTTGACTCACACTAATAAACGTGCCAGCCTTTGCTACGTAGCTTTTCCCATGATTTTGATAAACTCTCGATCAATTTAGATTACTTTTTCTTTTGCTAAATATACCCTACACTCTAGTAATCACAGTATATAAAACAGCAACGCGTGCTCCCATCATTACTGTACCTCATACTGCAGACATCTGCCGGGCAAGGGACTCTCAAGGCCCTCTCTCTGGAAAATTCATTATCTTTCCTCCCCCATTTTTGTATAGGAGTTTTCCCTCTCTCAGATGATTCACCTGGGGGTTTTGGGCTCGGATTTTATATAAATGCGAGGTGTTGTGATCACGAGGGTTTACGGGTGAAACTGGGCGGAACCCGGCAGAGGGGTCAAATGATCGTTGTCACTTCCCCCCCTTCTCACTGCCGAATCCTTGTATGTTGGTCTCATTATCATTAACAGATCGCTGTCTCCCAATTAGTAAATTTTTACTTTTCAGAATGTGAAAAACGCTATTCATAAATCGCTGGAAAAAACGTAGCGGGGCCCTGCCTGGGATGGGTCCCGGCCCCAACAGCTAACACAGTCCCAAGTTTTGCAGGCTGCCAAAAACATGGTACCCCCCCCCCCCCGAATAAATGAAAGCATTATAAATTTTAGTTTGGGGAATAGTGTTGAAGTTATTATATGTATTTATCAGAAATAAATAAAAAAAATACAAAAACATAAGCTTTTTCAGCTGATATACTAAAAGTTTACTAACTTCTCTTGCATTTTTTTTTTATGCAAAATAGCCCTTTCAAAGTAAAAAATAAAAATCAAGCTTAATATTAAAGCTTTCCCCAAAAAAAGGAAAATTCATTGTTTTTAACGAAAAATACCACAAAGTACAACAAAATGGGCCCCGTATATATACTCTAAACACTTCCCTGGGGGTACGTTATATACGAAAAAACACTTTCGGGTTAAGCCAGACCGCCTCGTGAGATTTTTTTTTATAAACGTATATTTCATTACATGTTAAAAATTGGAAAAAAACCTCATAAAAGTGCTTTTACCCCTTAACAAATTCTCCCGGAGTTATACCCAAAAAATACCTACAGTACTCTCCCAAATTTCACGCTATGGATTTTCGCATCCGCGATTTCGCGCGAGTCCAAAATTTTACCCCCCGCTTTGCGATTATCTCCCCGGTTTCGGGGGGGGGGCTTCAAAAAGTTTTTTTTTCTTTTTTTTCTTTCTTTTTGTGGGGTTTTCGGGCCCCCTACGCACCGTTAGACATGACCTCCGGGGTTTTGGATGGTAGGCCCTGGGTTCCCCGGGGCTGTGATGGTTGGCCCTCACCCGTGGTGGGGGGGCAGGATTTTTAATGACGTTTATTGAGGTTCATGTCGCCCCCCTGTGGCTTCCGTGCCCGGGCAATCTAGGAAATTTTTAAGGGGGAAGATGTGGTTTTCTTAGGCCACTCGACGGTGCCAGAAAGATTTTATCCCTTACGTAATATCAAGATAAAGATCAATATCCTAAAGAGGAAAAATAGGTTGTCAATGAAAGAATGGTGTAAGCAAATTGTGTGATTTTTAAACAGGAGTGGATGAAACGGGGGGAGTCTTGATGCGGGAATGGAAGGGGTATGATATCTTGAACAAAGTTTTGGAAGAGCGGTAGGAAAATCGGAGTGGAAGAATGGCGAAAATGAGAAAACGGGGAGTGTGGATGGCAAGGGAGTACCTGCTGGGGCTGTGTTGAGGGAGAGTGCATTTGTGTGGCGAAGTGTAAAAAAACTTTTGGGAAATTTCTTGGGGGCACGTATGAGGAAAATGAGGGGCGGGGGCCCCTCGTGGGGGGGGACCCTTATAATGTGATGCAGAGAGGGGGAAGGGGGGGAAAAGGGAACACTTTTTTGGGGTTCCCCCCCTTTTGCTTCTCTCCCAACAGAAAATAGTGTTTGGGAAACCCGGTCCAAAGGCTTCACCACAGCTCAGTGGGGGGGATCCACTCAAGCTCAAGCTCCTGAATGTGGGGGGGAGAATGCCCGGCTAAAGGCTTCACGCAGCTCCCAGCTCCCAAGGTCGCCCCCTCCCCCTCCTCCTCTCCCCCCTGTATTTGGCCGAAGCCACCAC
The DNA here is from genome assembly GCA_016584305.1 of Chionoecetes opilio. NCBI lineage: Eukaryota > Metazoa > Arthropoda > Malacostraca > Decapoda > Majidae > Chionoecetes > Chionoecetes opilio. Next base: position 32,894 of record JACEEZ010014671.1, on the reverse strand, counting down.
CCTGGGGGGCGGGCACAAACCTTGGCAACACCCGTACCCTTCCTGGGGTGAAGGGTTGGGGCATTTTCAGGATATTTTTTGGGGGTGAAAAAATGAGTTTTTGCTGTAAAAAACGGGGGGGGACACCCCCGCACCGGGGACTAAATAAGTTTTTTACAGGGTTTCAAAACCAGAGTTTCCGATCCGCGAGTTTGCGCTATGCCTGGGAAAAAAGCAAAGGGGAAACTGGGAGGTACTTAATTCATAGGGAAATTTTTAAAAGGCCCCCCCCACATCCCCCGCAGAGCCTTCTTTTGATTATTACTGTGATGAAAAATTTTTTTTAAAAGCAAAGAAAAACATAAATTGATGATTTTGATGAAACAGATGCAAACTGGGGATTTTTTCCCTTTTTGGGCTTGAAATTTGTAGGGCTTTTTGTGGCAGAGTCAGTGCCCGTCAAACATTTAGGTGGGGGATAGAAATTTTGCTCTTTTTAACCCTTCCCGCCCTTTTTTAAGATTTTTTTTTCACAAACTTTTTTTTTTTTGCGGGTATATGCCTAAAAATAGAAAAACGAGAGCTAACTGCAGAATTTTATGAACAGATAGCAAAATATTACAGGAAAAGAAAAAGAAAAATGAGCCCATAATACTTTTGAGTGTATAAAATTTTTAGGGGGTCAAATGCATATCAAAAACTTAAAATGATGGAATGATGTTTAAAATAGCTTCTTCCCATTTTTGTAATTTTGGGAATTTTTCACAAGAAAACTCAGAAAGTTATGGAAAATGAAAAAAAAAAAAAAAAGTTTTACAGAAATCCTTTTTTTTTTTCCCTTTTTTGTTTTCTCCAAAAATAAATTTAGAAAAATTTATTGATTTTTTCTCAACTGAAAGTAGATGAAATTAAGTTTTTTTTCATGGGAATGCATTTTAATAAATGTACCATACATTCTAAATTTTAACAAAACTTTTTTTGGCATAAAATTTTTTTTTTTACAGAAGAAAAAAAAAATAAAATACTTTTATTTTTTCGGGGGTATTTTGAAACTATCAATAAGGGCGACCTCCGCCCCTTTTAAATTTTTTTTCAAAATTTTTCCTTTTTTAATATTTTTTCAAAAGACATTGTTTGGTTTNGGAAAAACTTCCACAGAGAAACTTCTTGCATTTAAGAATAAACTCGCTGTTTGGAAAAAGCACCTTTCAAGAGGAAACGTCGGAAATGTTTCCACCCCTACTCCAAGTTCAAACTCAGACTGAATATGAAAATGTCATTCCATTAATTACAGTATTTGGGATCAACTGTCAGAAAAACTTCCTAAGTACTTCCCTTCTTGTCATCAGATACGTATGACTGGGTGAGAAACCCCTTCACTGAGTTCTCGCCAAGTACAGAAAACCTACTTAGTCTGCAGAAGAGGAAGAACTGAGTGAACTACAGTGCGACCTAACTTGAAAATGAATTAATGAAGTATCACATGACAAGTTTGGATTTCAGCAAAAGCAAGAGTACCCTGTCATCTCAGTAAAAGCATTGGATGTTTACTCCAGTTTTCAACTTCTTACCTCTGTGAACAAGCTTTCTCATGCCTGACGTCATTAAAGCAAATTAAGAAATCGTTTTCTCGTCTGTCGAGGAGAACTGCGTGTGTGTCTGTCAAAAATTCGCCAAGAATTTCACAGATACGCAAAGAGAAACAAGCCCAAGTGTCACACTGAGGCAATTCAAACATTATGACTTATGTGTGAACTCTCATGACTGTGATGTAATTGTAGATTTCATATGATTAATTGCTCAAGAACTTTTCTTAAAAAAATAATATATATAGGGGTTCCTTGGAATATGAAAAATTATTACAGGGGTTCCTCCAAGTGTAAAGGTTGGGAATCACTGAGCTACATTCTGGTTGTGTTTTGTGATATTTCTCATTTATTTCACGTGTAGGAGCGGACCAAATTCAGCATGTAGTGCCAGTCACTGTTTACCTCCCAACATAGCTACACAGTCTGGTTGTGTTTGTGATTATTTCTCATTTATTTTCACAATTTTTCCGTTTTTTTCATATATTTTTTCCATCCTTGGGAAAATACCCTCGCTATAACGGACAATCGGCTTTAACGGACCACTCCTCCGCCCTTTTAGTACCGTTTATATCGAGGTTTGACTGTATATATATATTAAAATATATTATTATATATATATATTATATATATATATATTATATTATATATATATATAGTTGATTTTCTTGTTTGTTCATCATGATGTTTCGGTGCAGAGACATCGGTATACTTGGGTTTGTTTATGCGAACTTTCGCCAGGCACTTGGCATCATCAGGCTAAAAATAGTTAAAATTTAATATATTGTAATGTAAAAAGCGAACATCTAAAAAATTAATTCTAAGAACAATAAATATTCCTATATTTTCTAAAATTACTAACTAATAATATAAATATATTTTACTTAACGGACCTTGGTGTGTATGCTGTCTGAGTTGGTAGAGGACTGAATGAACACTAGTTTTGTGGTGACATTTCAGCTTGTGGGGCGATCGAACCGAGAGTCGGGCAATCGAAACAGTGGTAGTCATTTGAGTATATGTAGTTGTTGTGAAATGACTTGGACATAATTTATGAATTCAAATGTTCTAGTTGTAACGCTAGATACGTCTGCGAGACGACAAGGAATCTAACCCTTAGGCTTTCTGAGCATAAAGGTGTTTCTGCACGTACTGGTCGACCCATTTCTTCACCTTCACAATCTGCAATCCGCTCACACTCACATGATTTAGATCACCCTTTTTCTATGAATGACTTTAGTATCCTATCCAAGGCACACTACCCTAGTGACACTAAATTATTAGAAGCTATACACATCAAGCACTTGTCCCCTGATCTTAATAACCAAGTCATTTCACAACAACTACATATACTCAAATGACTACCACTGTTTCGATTGCCCGACTCTCGGTTCGATCGCCCCACACAAGCTGAAATGTCACCCACAAAACTAGTGTTCATTCAGTCCTCTACCAACTCAGACAGCATACACACCAAGGTCCGTTAAGTACAAATTATATTTTATTTATTAGTTAGTAATTTTAGAAAATATAGGAATATTTTATTGTTTCTTAGAATTAATTTTTTAGATGTTCGCTTTTTAGCATTACAATATATTAAATTTTAACTATTTTTAGCCTGATGATGCCAAGTGCCTTGGCGAAACGTTGCGCATAAACAACCCCATATATATACATATATATATATACATATATACATATATATATATATATATATATATACAGTACCCTCCCGAGTTTCACGCTATGCGAGTTAGCGATCCGCGAGTTTCGCGCCGAGTCCTAAATTCTTACCATCCCGACGACTTTCGCGCATTATCTCCCAGAGTTTCGCGCTGCTTCGTACAAGTTTTTTTTTTTTTTTTTTTGGTGTGTGCGCGCGCCTACAGCGCCGTTAGGCAGTGACCTTCAGGGGTAGGAAAGTGGGCCCTGGAGCTTCCCTCGAGGGCTGTGATGGTTGGCCCTCACCCGTGGTGGCGCAGGCAGGATTTTTATGGTGACGCTTGTGATTAGAGGTTCATGTCGCCCCCCTGTGACCTCCGATGCACTCACAATCGTAGGTAGAGTTTAATGGGCAGCATGTGGGTGTTCTTAGGCCACTCGAATCAGAGAAAGATTTTATACCTTACGGTAATATAAAGATCAAGATCAAGTATCGCTAAAAAGGTAAATAGTCGTTGTACAGACGGAAGAATGGTGTTAGCAAGAAGTGTGTGATGTGTGAGACAGGAGTGGATGATACTGTGGAGTACTTGATGCTGGAATGTGAACGGTATGGGTATGCTAGAACAAAGATGTTGGAGGTAGTGGTAGGAGAAGTCTGAGTGGAAGAATGGCGAGAGATGAGAGACAGGAGTGTGGATAGGGCAGATGGAGTACCTACCTGCTGGGGTTGTGTGCTGAGTGAGGAATGACAGTCATGTGGCTGAAAGTGTAAAATAATTCTTGGAGAATTCTTGGAGAGCACGCATGAGAGAATGAGAGGCAGGGGGCCCCTCAGTGAGGGGGACCCCGTATAATGTGATGCAGAGAGGAATGAGGGGAAAATGAAACACCTAGTTTGGCTTCCCCCTTTTGTTTCTATCCCATCAGAATATTATGTGTGTGGGAAAACGCCAGACCAAAGGCTTCACCGACAGCATCAGCTGGGTAACTCCCAACTCAAGCTCAAGCTCGTAGGTCCTCTCCTCTCCTGTCCTCTAGTTTTAGCCGACCACCCCGGGAGGCGGGTCACAAACCCCCGGCTAACACACGGTACCCATTCACTGCTGGGTAGACAGGGGCTCGGGCATGTTCAGGGTATTTTGAGGGGAGAAAGCGAGTCTTATAAGCCGTAAAATACGGTATATATACACACAAAACTCGATTTCCCGGATATCGGATTTGCCGGACAAAATCCGAGGTCCGGGGATATGTCAGTCCCACATATTTCACCCCCCCCCCCCGTGAATGCTGGTTCCTGTCGTAAATTGACAAAAGTAGGTCCGGGTGTCGGTTCCGAGCGTCTCCTGTCAATCCTGGTCAGGTCTGTGCCCCCGCCAGTGGCAGCATGCCTAGGGGTCGTATTGTTACATTTGGGCACACGACACTCAGGATCCGCTGTGAAGGCCCCGTCAACCCTGACTCCACTCCCTGGACAGGAACATCTCGATGTTTTGAAGCACTTCTGCTGCCGTCCTGAGTGGCAGACTGACGTTCGTATTGTTTACATTTGTGACACACGACACTCACTGGTGTCACCTGCACAGCCTCCGTTTAATCCCCAGACCACACTGCCCCTGTGTAGGCGGAATGTCCCTCTTTGTATGGGCTCTTGAACACTTTGCTGCCTACCGCCAGGTGGCAGCATGATCAGCGGCGTATTGTTACATTTGGGCACACGCACTCTCCGTTCACCTGCACAGCTCGTTAGTCCCTGCTGCCCCTGTCCCGTGGATGACAGGAAATGGGTGTGGCCTTAGACTATTTGAACACTTCGCTGCTCCCGCCATGTGGCAGGCATGCTCTGAGACGTAAAAGTCCGTGTGCAGGTGTTTCCCTGCGTGTTGGCAGTAAATACTAGGTAGATAAGCGTCTCGGTGGGTGGTTGGTCTGCTTTTTTTTGAAATTGCTTTTACTAGTAGTAGAGAGGAAATATAAGCCGTGCACAAGTAATGCTCCTCAGTCTGTTCCCGACTCTCCCTCCTATTGTCCGAGAGATAAGTGAGGACGAATTAGGGGTGGTGACCCCCCCTTATTACGTAAAATTAGTTATGATATTATATATATTATATATTATATTATATATTATTATATATATAAATATATAATATTATATATATATTATGTGATATATATAATACCTATATATATTATATATATAAAATATATATATATATCATTCTATATATAATATATATATATATATTATATTGATATAATATTATATATAATCATAGATATTATATATGATAATATATATATGAATTTTTATATAATATATTTACTATATATATATATATATATATATATTATAGATATATATATACCATATATTAGTATATTATATATATATATATATTTATATATATATATATATATTATAATTATTATATATATATATACATATATATATATATATATTATATAGATTATAAATTATATTAATATATAGAATATAATACTATATATAGATACTATTATATATCATAATTATATAATTATTTGTATCTATATTAAATATTTATCTATATATATATATATATAGTAGATTTATATGGTTGGGAATATAGAGATGGAATATAGGAATTTTATATAAAAAGTGTGTGAGCTAATAAGAGGAATAGTGGAAGAAGGATGTAAGGAAGGTTGTGTGGAGGTTGGAGCTAGATTTTCAAGGAGTGCGTGTACATGTACTCATTGCATGCTTAGATATGACCTATTATATTCAATCATTGATTGTTATTAAAAGGACACTAGGAAAATTTGTAGGAATGTGGGTAGTGGAAAAAAGGTGGGGTAAAGTTTTTTTGGGAATAATTTTAAAAAATAAAGATGGTAAAAGGAAAAGGGGGAAAATTATGTTTTTTTATAGGCCCGGATGTCCAACCGGGGAAAAGAGGTGGAGGGTTGGGAAGTGGGTTTTTTTTAATTTTTGATTTTTTGTAAAAAAAGGAGGAGGAAAAAAAATGATAACACAAAGCCCCCAAGTTCCCAAAAAAAAAAGGGGAAAAGGTAAGAAAGGGGGTTTTATTTGTTATGTTTTTTGTTTTTTTTAAAAGATTTAAGGGAAAGGGGGAAAAAAGAAAAAAGGAATTTCCCAAAAAGTAAAAAGGGGTAAAAAAGGGTTGAAATTATTGGAAAATGGGTAGGTGGGAAAGTTTAAAATCGGAGGAGGGGGGAGGGGGGGGCCCGAGTTACAGTGAAAAAGTGAATGAAATAAAGGTAAAGGGTAGAAAGAAACAATTGCGGGGTGATTTAAAGTTTGGACAACGCAAAAAGGGGGAGTTGGTGAAAAAAAGAAAAAATGAAACCGAACGTAGAAGATCCCCCCCCCCCGGAGACCCCCATTTTGGCGGTGATTTTAAAAGAAGAACCCGGAGGGGAAAAAATGGACGAAGCCCGGGCAACCTTTTGGGGTGTTTTAGTAACAAATGGAGATCCCCGGGGGAAATTTTTTTAAAAAAGCCCAAAAATGAGAGAAGGAAAGGAGGAGAGAAGGGGATAATTTTGGAGGTTTTTTCGAAAGGGAAAAATTTTTTTAGTTAAAAAGATTTTTAATGTATAGAAGAGAGTGGTGATGAAGAATGGAAAACCCTATTTTGATTTAAAAGGGAAAAAAATGGTTTAATTTGGTAGATAAATTTAAATAGGGAAAATGTAAAGCTTTTTTTTTTTTTTTTAAATTATACCTAAAAACATGTCGTTTTTTTACATTTTTTTATTTTAAAAAATCTTCCCTGTTTTAAAAATTTGAAAGTTTTTTATTGGGAATATATTCCGGGGTTATAATATGTAAAGCCTTTTTGGCATTGGGGGTTAAAAATTAAAATGTTAAAAAGAAACCAACTTCCATAAAGAAAAATTCAATTTTCAATTGTTAAAAAACTTTTTATATATTTTTAAGAAAATTTTGCCAAAAACAGCCTTTTTACATTTTGAAAAAAATTAAAATTTTAAAAAATTCTTTTTTTGTTTTTATGACAGGGGCCCTTTTTTTCTAGCCAACAAGGGCCCCTTGGGATTTGGGGCCCCCCCGGGTTTTTTTTTTAAAAAGGGGGGGTCGCCAAAACCCCCTTGGCCGAAATGGGGGGCCCCGGGGGTGGTTCGAAGCGGAAATGGTTTTCCAGCAAGGGGGTGGAACCGGGGTTTTGCCCGGTTCCCACAGCGGGGATTATGCCCGGGAAAAAGGGGCGTTCCCCCCCTGGGAAAAACGGGGGCCCCGGTGGGGCCCCCCTAAAAGGGGGCGCTTTTTGGGGAGGTAAAAGGGGCCCCTTTTTGGGAAAGGCGGTTTTTTGGGAAATTGTGGGGGACGGGGTGGGGCACGGTAAAAGGGAAAACCCGGGGGTGTGGGGTTTACCCCCTTTTTGGGTTTGGGGCGGGAAAGATTTGTTGGAAGGGGGAAAAAAGGGAACAGGGGTGCGGGCAAAGGGCGGCGCCCCCGTGAAGGGGCTTGGGGGTTGGGGGGGGGTTTTCCCGGGGGGGCGGGGCTGGGGGGCCTGGGGAACCGGGGGGGCTGCTTTCGTAAAAAGGCGGGGGTTGCCGTGCCAAAAAAAGTGCTTTCAGTTTCCCCCTAGCCCCAAGTAAATGGTTTACTCAGGGGGGTTTGGACCCCCCCCCCCGCGTAAAAGGTGTAAGAAGGGGAGGGGGTTGGAGACCCCCGGGTGTTGGGAAGGGTCTGGCTAAATAAGGCGAGGGGGGAGGGACCCTGGCCCCCAAAATAAAACGCCCCGGGTGGGGGAATTTTTGGGGGACAACATTTCCGGGCCGGCTTTTGGTTCCCGGGGCCGGAGGCCGGGGGCCCCCGGGGGGGAACCCGGGGGCTTGGGCTTCCCGGGGGTGGACTTTCGGAGGGCCCCCCAGGGGAAAATTCGGAGGGTGGGGCCCGGAGGTGGGTTTTCGGGTGGCCCCGGGGTGGGCCCCCTCGGAGTGGAACCCCGGGGGCTGTGGCGCTCTCGGAGGTGGACTCCCGGGGTTGGCGCCCGGAGGTGAGCTCCCGGAGGCTGTGGGTGGGGTGGGCTCCCGGGGGTGGACTCCCGGAGGTGGCTCCCGGAGGGGAAATCCCCGGGGGTGGAACTCCCGGAGGGTTTGGGTCCGGAGGGGGAACTCCCGGGGGGGAAAATCCGGGTGGCCCCCTGGAGGGGAATCCCCCGGGGGGTGAAAATCCCCCAGGGGGCACTCCCGGAGGTGGCGAGCTCCCGGAGGTGGCAACTCCCGGAGGTGGGAACTCCCGGAGGCGTGGGCTCCCCAGGGTGGAACTCCCGGGGCCCGTGGAACTCCCGGGGCGTGGGAAATCCCCGGGGGCGTGGAACCCGGAGGGAGTGGAACTCCCCGGGGGGCAGTGGAACCCCGGAGGCATTTGGGAAATCCCCAGGCAGGGAACTCCCGGAGGCAGGAACTCCCGGGGGGGTGGGAAATCCCGGAGGGTGGAACTCCCGGGGGGTGGAACTCCGGAGGCGGGGGAACTCCCGGAGCGGTGGAACTCCCGGAAGCGTGGAACTCCCCGGGGGTGGACTCCCGGGGTTTGGGAAACCCCGTGGTTTTTTGTCCGGGTGATCCCGTGGGGGGGGTTGTTGAAGGGGCCCTTTTTTTTTTGGAAGGGGCAAAGGGAAGGGCCCTTTTCGTTCTGGGGGCCGGGGGGTTTGAACCCGGGCCTCGCCCCGGGTTTCCCCCCTTGGCCCCGGTGGGGGGAAAAGCTTCTCTTGGGGGAGAGAGGGGGAGATGCCCCCTTGGGGGGGACGGAGGTTGACAAGGGGGACAGGGCCCCCCCAATCCTAAAAGGGGGACCCCTTTTTGGGAAAGGGGGGCCCTTGTTGGGCCCGGGTGGCCCCCGCCGTGGGGCCCCCTGTGGGGGGGGGTCACGGCCAAAAAGGGGGCCGCCCTTTTTAGAGACTGACTTGTGTTTTGTTGTAAGTGTGTTGGGAGGGGCGGAGAGCTTGGAGCACGGATACACATGTGAAACCCCGGGGTGTGTAGAGGGTAGCCCTTTTGTTTTCGGCGCGCTGTGAAAGATTTTGTTGAAGGGGGAGAAGGTACACGGGTGGTGGGGAAGGGCGGGGCCCCCGATGAGACAGTGACTTGTGGGTGTTGGCCCGTGTGCTGCCCTTTCCCGGTTTTAGACAGTGATCTGGGTGTTGCCGCGTGCGCCCCTTTTCCCCTGTGAGACGTGACTCGTGGGTGTTGGGCCTTTTGGGGCTGCCCCCTTCCCCCTGTGAGACAGTGCTCGTGGGTGTTGGGCCCGCCCTGCCTTGTGAGAGAAAACAAGTGACTTTTAAGTAGGTAAAGCAGGGGAAAATAAAAAAAACCCTGCACAAAATAAGTGTCCCCTTTAGTCCTTCCCCACCCCCATTGCCCCGAACCCTAATGTCGTGCGAAGTGAGGGTGTGGAGCCCCCCCCCCCTGGTTTTGTCAATATGTTATGATATTGGTTATTTATGTTTTTTTTTTTTTGTTTACGAATGGTAATTTTTTTTGGTGAATGAAAAAAACCATATGAGGGCTCTTGAACAAAAAGTTTTTAGTTCAGCAGTAATTTTTTTTTTTGATTGTGAATAAACTTTTTAAATAATCATCCAGACCCATTTTCATTGAAGAAAATTCATTGAATTTCTTCCGAGTCAAGAAATGTGTGAAGCTGCCGATCCTCACAGAATGATGACCGAAGTGTCGAGAACCCCCCCAACCCCCCACTAGGAGGTTAGGTTATATTTGTTTAGGTTAGGGTAGGTTATTTGGTTAGGTTAGGTTAGATTTGGTTAGGTTAGGTTATCGGTGGGTCAAGCCCCATGCTAGGTTAGGTTAGGTTAATTTTGGTTAGGCAAATTTCTCTAGATATAAGGAAATTACCCTAGATCTAGGGAACTTTATCCCCCTCCACAACTCTTAAATTTTGTGTTGCTGATGCATAATTTGTTCTCCACCCGAAAACCCATTCCCACAGGTCCCCAAACTTGTTTGGGGGAAGTGGGAGAGTATGGGAAACACTAGAATTTTACCCTAAAAAAGCCCACTATAAGGGCAGAAAAGGACTCTAGAATTTTTCCAACTTAAGGAAAGCATAAGCACAAGAGAGTGTGATACTGATAATACTCATTGACAGGCTTGATTGACCTAAATTACTTCCTGCTTCCTGACAGCAGATCGAGGACGTTAGGAGTGGGTGGTCTAGTTGCTGAGCATGAGGCTGGTGAGACTGAGAGAGAACCATGTCCATCAGGAGTCTGGCAACTTGTCACAGGGCCAGGGCGGGGGTCAAGTTCTTAGCTCTTGTTTTGGTCGAAGCAAGAGTGGAGCAGGTGCCCTCCGGGTAGATTGTCGGGACCTGGAACTTATCCTTCAAATCCAATTTCGCTGATATCCTCATAGACACTTTCATCCAGTTGCTGTAGCAATCCCGCTGGAAGTGATCACTACAAATCCTTGCAAATGTCAACTTCCCGTTCCAATTTGCTCGTCCCCCGCACAAACCTCTTCCATACATTTAGCGTTGTCGTATCAATCGGAAAGTTGTGCAAACTTCTTTCGAAAGGCACAAGCTGTCTTGCTGCACCCATAAAGGATGCATGCATTTGGCATATCGCAAAAAAAATCTATCAGAAACACCCAAAAATCTTCAAGTACTAAATTTATCTCCTGTGTTTACGTCCTTCTGAATCTGCGCGGGGAGAGCGCTTCCTTTTGCTACGTCACCGAGCCTGTGCGCATCGTCTGCAAACCTTGAGGAGTGTTTTGAGAACTCGGGGAATTTGCAGATTTTGATTGCGGTTTATTTAAAAACGGCTGACTGGATGCAAAAAGTGACAACGTATTGTTGATATACTCGTTAATGGCTATGATTTGATTGCATTAAATCAGGAATGATGAAATGGTCTGGACGATTACTTTAAGAAAAACGTAACTTATTTATTGCTTAAACCAGTTATCAGAAGAAAAAAAAAAAATATTGTTTTCCTTATGAACTTAAGTTTATAAAAAAGAAAGAAAAATATTAATAATGATTTGTAAGAATTTCTATGTAGGGGTTCCCTGAGACATGAAAATTATTGCAAGGGTTCCACAAGGTTAACAAGGTTGAGAAACGCTGCACTAGGATAACTACTAATAGTAGTAGTGGTAGTAGCAGCAACAGAAGAAGAAAGTGGAGGTGGAAGTGTAGTTGGAAGTGGAGGAGGAGTAGGAGTAATTGAGGTGGAGGAGCAGGAGGAGGAGATGAAGTTTGTGCTGGTGGAGGAGGAGGAGGAGGAAGAGGACAAGAATGATAAGGAGGAGGAGAAGGAGGAGGCGAGCGGGAAGTGGAACGCACCCCCTCTGCCCTCTCGTCACCCCGGTCAAACCTAGACTGCGGGTGTCTGCTTGTCGGAGCCTGGCTGTCCCCACTTGACGTCACTGCGTCGAGGCGTCTCATTTTGGTTTCCACCGTAGGTTAACCATTCCTTAGTAGACCAAGGCCAACGTGACGATTTATTTATATACTATCGCATACAAGCTAGAAAATGAAAATGGCTGATGAGCAGTGCTGAATGAAGATAATGAATAGTGAGTGTGTTTTTTGTGTGAAAATGACACAACACTCGTTTTCCCGGACTATTAGGGGGAAGCACTGGTCCGGGAACCGCAAACGTCCGGGAAAACGCAACAGTGCAGGCCATTACCCACCCCGGACAATTATCCTACTCTAGTATTTACTGTCCGGCAACCACCAATATCAACTACCCCGCCGCGGACTTTACGTCACTTTGTTGTTTTTAGGGCTGCGAGAATCCCTTGGGGAACACTATGAGCCCTGGTGATGTCCTATGATGCTCTGATGCACGGACACTGCAGCAGAAAGTGTTCAATAGTCTCAGAGACGTTCCTGCACCAGGGGCAGTGAGGGTCAGGGACTGACGGAGGTGGTGCAGGTGAACCGTGAGTGTCGTGTGCCCAAATGTAAACAATACGACCGCTGAGCATGCTGCCACCTGGCGGGAGGCGCGGACACTGACCAGGGGTGACAGGAGCGCTCGGACCGCCGGACAACTTTGTCGATTTACGGACTAGACAGGCATTTGTCCGGGACTCTGACATATCCCCGGACCTCGAATTTTGACCGGCAAATCCGATATCCGGGAAATGGAGGTCCGGGAAAATGAGGGTTGTAGTCTAGTAGTCCAGTGGACCCCACGTGCACCCCCTGGACAATCTAATGAGACCAACTTTTTAGATGCACAAATATGTCTAGAAAACAAAAATCAATGTTAACACTGTCAACTAATGTCCCATGGGTTCGTATGGCGGCCATCCTTGGATTTCGTCGATCGCAAAATATTTGACTTTCTCGAAATTACCAAAAATGTCCATAATATCACAAATAATGTGAGTTACAAATTTTATTTTGGTGCCCACGTGACAAGAATAACATGGCCTATTGTAATAAGAACAATTAATGCAGTAATTGGTACAAGTTTAGTCATGGAATGGAAAAAACCTAAAATAATGCGGAAAAATTACTTCGGTTTCGCCGACAACTTTCAACATAAATGACAAAAACCCTTCCCTAATATCAACATACTGGTCAGTTTAACATCAAAATCATCGTCTATTATTCCCCCATCTAATGCAGTCAAACAATTGACATACATATATATTATCATACACTAATTGTTCCCAAAATGAAAACCCACCCCCTATGAAACTTACTTACATCAAATACATACATTCGATAAAACTTAGTTTCATATTAAATTTTACCAGTTAATCATGGGCAACTAGATAATACAACTTAGTTTTGTTCAGTTGCCATTTGTAAACCTTTTTTTGCTCCATATGTCATGTCATATATGTATATATATTGTAGATATATGTTTGTTTTCTAAAATACAATACTGTATTGTTTCATGTTATCGCTAACCTGTATGCGATGCCCAATTAACACTCTTTCCTTCTCCTTAGATCAAGGTTCTAAAACTTCACTGGACGGCGGCGCACTAGATTATTCTTGGACTTCGGCGGCGCAGCAGCTATAATATTATATATATATACAGGAATGGACATAAGGAAATAATGTGTAAATAAACTACTATTAAAAACAATAACATACCTATCAGTGGGACACGTGTGCCTGCCTGGAGTTGCAAAATCCGCTCTATGTTAGGAGGGCCCAGTTGACAGACACACTCTCATTTCCTCTTCAACAGCCACAATTTATTCCTTTTCTTAGTTTTTATATTTGGGGAGGGCTGAGAATCCCAGTTCACACAGACATGAGGTTGAAAATTGCAAGAGTATTTTCTGGGCCCTTTTGATATATGTGGGTGTTCAATTTCCATTTGAATCCAAAAGCTTTCTAATGTCATATCCAGATATGGCAGTTTTAGTGTGGCGGGTCATTAGGATGTTTTTAGTTCTTCTTCTTAAAGGATGCTAAGTTGTGGCTTGCCTCAAGGGATCGTGAACGAATGGATTTCTCAGCCAGTCATAACTTTCAACAGATATTTTTGGGAATTATTTTTTCTATGTTCCTTCCTAGGCTTTCAAGGTGCTGCTTAATGAGTGGAAAAATGCCCTGTATATTTAGCTCAGCAGTCTTTGAAACATGTCAATCTTCCCTTTCACTCACCCTTTCATTCATTCCAGAGCCTAATTTTTTCTACCAAGGCTTTCATTTTGTCAGAAGATGTTACCATATTTTCATTTCTTCCTTTGCATACTTGCATTAACCTTGTTTCAGATGTTTAAAATATGTCTGCCAAGTAGCATAATTTTGCATTCCAAATTTCATCAGCAAGTAATTTGCAGAATTCATTTTTCCCCTCCTCAAGGGTAAAGAAAGGAGCATTTGCTCTCTCAGTGCATGCACCCGGGATAACATTTTTGCCTCTTGATAACCACCGGACTTCTGTGTGGAGGAGAAGACCTTCGTGAGGAGATCCCTTTCTTCACATAGCAGGGGAAAATAGTCTTGACTGCTTTGGTCTGCTTTTAGAAAGTTTACCATTTTCACATCATCAAGAACAAACTTAAATTTTTGTCCGAGTGTTTTAGCAACAAGAGCTTCAGGGTGCAAAAAACCAATGGGTAGTAATCAAATCTGGGTTCCCCTTCTTGACTAAGGACACAAAACCTTTTACCGATCCCACGATGGATGGACACCATCTGTGCAAATTCCTATACATAATTTCCATGACAAGTCCTTTTCTTTCAAGTATTCTGGTCACTGTAGAAAATATCTCCTGTCCTGTGGTTGCACCAGTTCCTTGCAGCAAAAGAAAATGTTCAGTTTTTTTGTTACAGCAACATAACGGATGAACACTAGTAACTGGGGTTTTTCCCTTTCAATGTCTGGTTGATTCATCCGCTTTATAAAGCATACATTTTACCTTTCACGAGTTCACACACACTTTTTCAATATCAGACGACATGTCCTTGATTCGTCTACCAATCGTGTCGTCTGAGAGGGGGAAATTTTTTTAACTTCCTTTTCCGCCTCATCCCCCAAAAAATGTTTTCACCACAGCACAGCAGGCTGGAAGGAAATATGACTCTGCAATTGAATGGGGTTTTTATTTGTTTTGCTGTATGCTCTGGCACTAAATAGCTTGCTTTCTGTGCCTTTTCTGCCACCTTCACCTTTTTCTCAAACCCCAAACCTTTGTTGTTTGTTATCTTTCAAGAGTCTTTTAAAGGGAATCTATAGGCTTCTGAGAGAGGTGACTATGTTTTGTTGTTAAAAGTCTCTTCATTTTTCATAGGAGTCATAGATTTTATTTGATAGCTCAATGCCACAAACAACACATTTTGCTTTGGACCATTTTCATCATCACAGCAAGTGAACCCAAGTCCAAGTAACTGTCGTTATACAGGCGAAATGACTTACTGTGGTTACTTTTGCTGGCACGTGTCGTCGTTTTGACCACGCTCAGACCTGGATGACAAAACTCACTTCATCTGTCACTTCTCTTTGCCCGCTCGGACCTGCACAACTACGGTCACTTTCAACTGTCACTTCACTTTGCCAGCACGGACCTGTACGACTATGCTCATTTTCAACTGTCACTTCACTTTCCACACTATATAGGGGCTGGACGAGAGGACTCACTTACAACATTATTTCTGTTACTTTCGCCTTCGGTGCCCTTCGACACATTTACGTTTTTGATTCATGATCAACAGCGACTTCACCGCTATTGCCTTCAGTACACTTCGCTTTTTAATGAGGTACTTATCCATTTTTTAAGCTTGGATCTCATTAACACCACAACAGCGATACTTACTGAGCCTCAAAGGCTACACTGACCACGGGAGGGGCCTACCCAACGCTCTGCCTACGTGTGTTGCCAAATTATACATGTTATTTATCGATCGGGGTTCACGTAAATCACTCAAACAGTCAAAATTGCATAAAGCCTACTGATATACGTATGCATCAGTTTCTATTCATCATCCTTTTTCCTTTTATATGTCGCTAAAAACAATTCACATGATAGTAGGTGTAGTAAAATAGTTTAAAAAAGTAGGTGGTCAAAAAGGCTAAGAAAGTAAACTGTTTTCAAACTGGTGCCGTGACGGTTTGGAGCCTCTGATAGCTCTCCCGAAAACAGTCTCTCCTATATAGGGAGCAATGCTCACCCGTCACTGTGCCAGTTTGCAGTAGTAGTTTTAACTTTCTTAGCCATTTTGACCACCTACTCTTTTCCTTATTGGTACGTGCTACATACCACAGGAAGCGGAAAAGTATAAGGCTTTTGAAACAGTTCTTGAAAATTGAATGTGACCAAAACTTATGGAGTTAGAGCGAGTTGAAGCAAAATAAGCAAGAAATAATGTTTATACACTCTTTTACTTTCCTTTAATTATCTTAATATTAGTGTAGTCTTACTGTATTTTTTTTTATACTCATGATATGCAGCAATGTATTATGAACACGATGGTAAACTCAGCTTTCATAACTATTATCTGGTAGCTTGGTTATATCGGGTAGGAGTACAACATTTCAATGCACTGAAAACCTAAAAGTCCGCCTACTCTTGTGATAGTCAGTCATGACTTTAGTTTTTACCCTATTGAGTTATGAATGGCGTGTTGTTGTTGAACAATCACTGCCTGATTTACTGATGCAAACAAAATAGGCCTATCTTGTGTAAGAGATGAGTAAAGCCAAGAAATATGAATATTTTTCTGAGGCAACGCAAGGGTTTTGGGTTGCGGTGAGGCAAGTACCACCACCATCGCCACCCTGCCCGAGGCTATCAGCCAATCAGCGACGTCGTTACATACTCGCCTAGGCATCGAGCCGCTCCCAGGAATCCAGCTTAAGTGAATAGACTATAGTACCTTTTGCTAAAGGGAGGACCAGATACCAGCTATGTCATATAACACCTCAATAGTGATAGAGAGCGTGGCTGCGAGAGTAAACAAACAAACCAGCATCTGCTCAAACTCACTGAGCCTCGAGGTTTAAAGGGCGCGCGGCTTTTTAAACCTTTAACTTTAAACCTCTCTACTGAAAAATTCGCTTTCTTCCAGTTTTCCTTTAATAACTTCGCCACTATTGTACCGAATTTAATAAACAATATATCATTGGAAAGAGGAATAAAAAAGTGATTTTCTCATCTTTAGTTTTTTTTTCAATTTGGGTAAAAATTTGCAAATAATAGCAAATACATTTACGAGATCCAAAAAAACAAAACAAATGCTAAACACTTAAGAATGAAATTCAAAATTCTTAAAAGATTAATCGTTTGGATATGTTGTAATGCATAATTGGTAATTTTTTCATCAGTGCAAGTCATTGGATAAGAACGTTATTACGAGTTGAATTTCTTTATAAAAGTTTATTTTTATTTTTGCAGTTATATATCGAGCTATGGATCTGAAAATGAGCTAGGATTATTTCAGCATTAGCATACTTTTGACATAAAAAAAATCATGACAATCCACTGATAATTAAGAAATGGTGTGACGCTCCCCACTAAGCTAACCTAGCCTATGAATATTTTTATATTTGACAACATTTCATAAGTACTACTTCAAACTCGTTCTGACCTATAGAAACATTAGAATGATGAAAATACTTGTATCCAGGGTAAATTTACGGTTTAGGTCATCCCGCGATTTCGAGGCCGGAACTTAGTTTTCCTAAATAGTTTTGATTTGATTTTGAATAAATCTGGCACTCGTTTTTCCCGGAATTTTTTTTTTTTTTTATAAGTGTGGAGGGTGCCCTCCCCGCCCACCCCCCAAACCTTATTCGGCTTCGCACTGCCGTAGTCTTGATAATTTTCTGTTTTTTCTTATATCATCTTGTTACTAAACTAAACGGTTATAATGGACGAGGACTTCGCGGTCATTTTCAGAAACACCGACTATTTCTTCCTGGCCTACAATAGGTGCTTTGGTAAATCTTAAGAACAAAGGCTCCACCCCCTATCTTCTTCTTCTTACAGCCAACAAGCTTGGGGACATGGTGGGAAACCGGGGTTTTTGGGTGGGGGAGCACACACACAAGGGAAATATGGCCCCCCACAAAAAAATCCCTAAACTAGGGATATTTCCCTAGTTCATAGACAATAAATCGGGGCCATATTTCCCTTACATGTGTGTTCCCCCACCCAAAAACAGCACACAGATAAGGCAAATATAGCCCCATAAAAAACCCTAAACTAGGGAAATTTCCCTAGTTCATAGATTTTATTGGGGCCATATTTCCCTTTTGTGTGTGCTCCCCCACCCAAAAACCCCGGTTTCCACCATTTTCCCAAGCTTGTTGGATATAAGAAGAAGATAGGGGGTTGAGCCTTTATTCTAGAGATGACAAATCTCTACAGGCCTAACCTAGCACCCTCCTCGACCCCCCCCCCCCCGTGTTGTGCACTAACCTAACCTAACCTGCCCTAGCCTAACCTAACGGGGGGACCTCAGCCCCCCCCCGTGCTATTTAAAACTACATATAGGTTATACCTACTACTTAAATACGCACTACTTTCTCAATCTTGTCGTCCATGCGCATCTCGGCTGGACTTAGCTTTTCTCAAGAACCTGAAATTTAATATCGGCCACGTAGACAAAGCAAGGATTGGTACTCATTAAAATCTAAACAGATGTGTTAAGGACAGTAAGTATAATATGTAGAGCCAACATTTGGGTCAGCTTAGCGTGAAGCCCTTGTTCTTAAGATTTTCCAGTGCTTTTCTAATGGAGATAGTTTAATTTTGCGCAAACCGTATAAAAAAAAAAAAAAAAAAAAAAAAAAAAAAAAAAAAAATCAGTTTTATGGTACGGTTTACATTAAAAACACTATCTCCATCAGAAAAAGCACTAAAACTTGGCCGGGAATAATTAGGGTAAGTTTCTAGTGTTTGCCCATACTCTCCCACTTTCACCAAACAAGTTTGGGGACCTGTGGGAATGCGGGTTCTCGGGAGGGGAACAAATTATGCGTCAGAATCACGTAATTTAAGAGTTGTGTAGGGGGTAAAAATTCCCTAGATCTAGGGTAATTTCCTTATATCTAGAGAAATTTACCTAACCTAGCGGGGGGGCTTGACCCACGGATAACCTAACCTAACCAAATCTATCCTAAACAAATCTAACCTAACCTAAGCAAATCTAACCTAATCTCCTAGCAGGGGGTTGGGAGTTTCTCGACACTTTGGTCATCATTCTGTGAGGATCGTCAGGTTCACACGTCTCTGGACTCAGACGAAATCCAATGAATTTTCCCTAGATCTAGGGAATTTTTTCAACACACTCAAAAATGATGTGGTTGCGACGCATATTTCATACCCCAGCCAATCCTGCATTCCCCCAGGCCCCCAAGCTTGTTTTGTGGGAGAGGGGGTGTATGGGCAAACACTAGAATAATACCATAATTAGTCAGGGTCTAATAGGTTTTAATGAAACCTATAAGGCTAGGTTAGGTATACTTTGTGGTTACGGTTAGGTTAGGTTTCATTAAAACCTTTAAGGTTAGGTTTTGGTTTCATTAAAACCTATAAGGTTAGGTTAGGTTTCATTAAAACCTATAAGACCCTGACTAATTTTCCCCGGCCAAGTTTTAGTGCTTTTTCTGATGGAGATAAGTTTTTAATGGAAACGGTACGGTACCATAAAATTCGGTGGTGATTTTTTTTGTTTATGGGTTTGCGCAAAATAAAACTAATCTCCATTAGAAAAAGCACCTATTGTAGGCCAGGAAAAAATAGTTGGTGTCTCTGAAAACGACCGCGAAGTCCTCGTCCATTATTACCAACTAAACTCTACCTCAAACCTAACCTACCCTAATCTGATTTCACAAAAAGTTGACCGTTCCTGGCAGAAATAACTAGATTTTCGGTAGTGCCATTATGTAACACCATTATTATTCAATTGCGCCATGGGAAATGGGGTTCAAAAGACTCAAGATAGAGGAGATCTACACTATGAGACAGGTTATAATTGTCAGGCTCGAGGATAACATAAATCATAATAACATAGAATCCAGAAACAGTCATGCTCTAAAGATTAGCCAAAATTTCCATCCTGAAAGTATCAGGATGCTGAGAAACCAAAGAGCACAGAAGTTGGCAATACGTTGCAAGGAACAACTACATAAAAAAAAAACAGATACCACATATAAGTACGATGGCAAGAAAGCAAACAAAAGCAGGTAACATGCAATAAATCTACTCAACATAAATGTTTACCTTGTCAATTCTAACATTAAACTGGTCAAACTCAGTCCCTTCGTGGATTTCGCTTTCATGATGGCAATAATCTGGGGAACCTTCATGAAGCCACATAGGCCTATTGTTGAAACATTGCAAAATGTAATAAGGGAGTCTATCAAAAGAGACATTTTCGCAGGCAAGTTTACAGCCCAAGAGAAAAAATGAATGGGACCACTGCTGTGTGTCGTGCGCTGCCGTGTACGGTCTTCTGTTTACTGCCAGCCTCTGCCAGTGGCAGCCAGTGATGCCAAATGTGTCGGACGTAAAAGAGCTCGATTGAGGTATGAAATGCGCTACGGTAGAAATGCGCTAGGAAAGTTTTCGTCTTCTCCCCTCTATCAATTATAGTAATAGTAGCTAGATAATGGTTATCATAATAGTATTAATTATAGCATTATTACTTTTACAGTATATTGATAATGCTACTGCTTCTGTTGCTGCTATAATAATAATAATAATAATAATAATAATAATAGCAGTTCATGATTAGGATTTACATACTAGGTACTGATGAGAATTATATAAATATCTAGTCAATGGGGAGTTTTCTAGTAAGCTCACGCTCAAGCCTGTCTCTCAGGCTGTCACATCCTCTGCTCTGTGAGGCTGAATTATCTATCATTTACCGTAAATTCTCTGTACTTCTTTGGGACATATCAGAATTATCCTTCAATACAACAACTGAAACAGTTCTTAATAAAAAATGTAGGTTATCATTTTTATTTGTCTGCACTTGATGAAAATATTGGCAAAACAATTGAATACTTGAAAACTCAATCTTTAAAAATCGTCTTTTCATAAAAACAACAAGTTCAAGCAGAATGAGGCTTCAGGAAATATCTACTTGTATGTAAGCATTCACTGAGTACCTATTTTGGTGTATATGTCTCTCTTATGACGAACATTTAACCAAGAAGTAATTTAAGTGCTTGGCACCTCAACGAACAGTCCTCTATCGAAGACAATACATGGTCTTGTTTACTATTTCCCCCACCGCGAACTCTAAGCCCCTCCACCTCAATCTTTCCCTCTGAATCAATCAATCAACCCTTCCCTCTGAATACCCTATGTCCTCTGGTTTATCCTATTGTAACGAAGGAGGGTGGGGGCAACCCACCCCTCTCAAACTTCGTCACACTAACGGCTCGGGGCTATGGAGGAGACGGAAAGGACTGCAAGGAGACATTTACTGTTGTGCATGGCTTTATTACCCCAACTACTACTACCCACAGTACATAGTGACTGCACGTCTGTCACGTAACTACACGCGCCAACTCCGATCCGCCCCAACACAACACAAGTCACAGTCAAAGCACGAAATAAGGAGACGAAAGTCTTCTTTATGTGGGAAACGGTAGTGGGAGCGGATGCCACGAATATTCCAGTAGAGGATAGAGAGTGTGATGAGATAAGCGGGTGATGATAGTTAGGATGACATGTAGCCTTGGTATGAGAAGTTAGGAGTATCAGTGATATGAGCTGTGAGGTAAGGAGCGGCGGCGCTGAGCTGTCCATCCCCGTTTCGTGTCAACAGGAAGTGGGTGATAGCAGATCCTGCCGGCGGAATGGTTTCTGTGGAGATGCTGAACGCCACACTCTGTTTTGGTTTAAATGTTCGTCGTAAGAGAGACATATACACCCAAAATAGGTACTCAGTGAATGCTTACATACAAGTAGATATTTCCTGAAGCCTCATTCTGCTTGAACTTGTGTTTTTTTATGAAAAGACGATTTTTAAAGATTGAGTTTTTCAAGTATTCAATTGTTTAAATTGCCAATATTTTCACCAAGTGCCAGACAAATAAAATGATAAACTACATTTTTTATTAAGAACTGTTTCAGTTGTTGTATTGAAGGATAATTCTGATATGTCCCAAAGAAGTACAGAGAATTTACGGTAAATGATAGATCATTCAGCCTTACAGAGCAGAGGATGTGAGATGGCGCGAGAGACATCTGGCGGTTTAGCTTCGAAAACTCCCCATTACCAACCTAAGTACTATGGACTCCTTTGGGAATCGCTACATTTGGAGAGGGCAAATTTTGAGAGGAGGAGATGTGGCACCGCTGGAGGTAATTACTGACAGTTCACTGGACTTGTTAATCCTATACAGAAGGGTGACCTGCCCTCTCTCGCTCACCTCCACACACAACCACACACTCATACCATCTCATTACCTTCCTTTCTTTATTTACTTCCCTCTTCGATCTTATCATCATTCTTTCTCAATTTTTTTATTTGTATTTGGAGAGAGAGAGAGAGAGAGAGAGAGAGATCTTTCCCCATTCAGCTCAGATTAAGTTTTCCCAAGGGTGCCCCAGCGAGGCCCCCGGGGACCGGGTATTATCTGGGGGCTTCGGGCCTCCAGCCACACCTGCCTCTCCTTAACCTTAGGGCACGGCAGGTCACCTAGACACACACAACACACACACTTTACCCTGAGATGAAGAAGGAGGATATCATGTGTTTGTGTGCGATATTTATATATATATATATATATATATATATATATATATATATATATAATATATAAATATATTAAATATATATATATATATATATATAAATATATATATATATTATATAAGAGAGAGAGGAGAGAGAGAGAGAGAGAGAGAGAGAGAGAGAGAGAGAGAGAAGGAGAGAGAGAGAGGAGAGAGAGAGAGAGAGAGAGAGAGAGAGAGAGAGAGAGAGAGAGAGAGAGAGAGAGAGAGAGAGAAGAGAGAGAGAGAGAGAGAGAGAGAGAGAGAGGAGAGAGAGAGAGAGAGAGAGAGAGAGAGAGAGAGAGAGAGAGAGAGAGAGAGAGAGAGAGAGGAGAGAGAGAGAGAGAGAGAGGGAGAGAGAGAGAGAGAGAGAGAGAGAGAGACTCGGCGTGGTATACGTATTTCCCGCCAAATACAGACTTGTGTCGCGCGCGCTGATTGGTTAGGTGGCACTAAGAAGGGTTGGCCTTCTCTCCCCTTACACGAGGCTAAGATGACGCCCGAAAATGCTTTCTTAGTAATCTTCTTGGGCCCGGTATAACTAAGTCGGTCTTAGGACGCTAAGAGGGTGTAGTTTAGAGCCCCTTCCAAAATGCCGCCCCTGGCCAAGATACCGCTGGCCTGCCTTGGAGCGGCGCCCTGCCACATCAGCCTCCCAGGGCGCTCAACACTGCAGGAGGTGCACTTTGTCAAGTCCGTGGAGCGCCTTTATCTCTCGTGCACCGCCTGTAAGGAGTTGGGGCTGGTACACAGCGACTTCCCACACACACCGCCGACCGTTGCTGCTGCGGAGATAACCGAAGATGTTCCCGGCAGCCCCCCGGCCAGACCTCCCTCGCTGCCGCTGCCGCCGCTGGAGGAGAACGTTCCGCGGCTAGAGGAATGGTTGCTGAGGCAGTTCTCGTCGACAACATTCAACACTGACAGGAACCCACTACCTGTCATGGAAGGCGCGCCGCATCACATCCACCTACTGGAAGGCGCGCAGTCCCACGTCTGCCACACCCCTGCTTCGGTCCCCAAGCATTGGAGGGCTGAGGTTAAGCAGCAGCTCGACGATGATGTTAAAAGAGGCGTGATTCGCTCAGTCCCCGCGGGTGAGGCCACGGAGTGGTGTGCGCGCATGGTGGTGGTGGCGAAAAAGTCAGGCAAGCCACGCAGGACTGTAGACTTCCAGAAGCTAAATGCGTGGTGCCGCCGTGAAACACACCACACGCCGGCGCCCTTCGACATGGTGTCCGACATCCCCCCACACTCCTACAAGACGGTGATGGACGCTCACTGGGGATTCCACCAAGTCAAGCTTGATGAAGAAAGCAGGCACCTGACAACCTTCATTACCCCGTGGGGTCGCTATCAGTACTGTAGAACACCATGGGGCATTGCTCGGCAACAGATGCATACACGAAGATATTCGATGACGCCACCAAGGATTTCTCCCGGAAGCACAAATGTATTGACGACACCCTGCTCCTTGATACCTGCATCGAGGAGGCGTTCTGGCACACGTTTGACTTCCTTGAGCTGTGCGCCACGAAGGGCATCACTCTCAAGCCAGAGAAGTTTCAGTTCTGCCGTCGCGAGGCCGAGTTCGTTGGCTTCCACCTCGATTGGGTCACCTACAGGCCTGCAGATGATCGTCTAGCTGCCATAAAGAGCTTCTCCATGCCAGAACACCCTCCATCACTGACGTGAGATCTTGGTATGGATTCGTGAACCAGCTGGCGCCCTTCCTTGCAACAGCCCCTATTATGGAGCCGTTCCGCGACCTCCTCAAGAAGCCCAAAGGCAAGAAAGTGTACTGGGACGAGCAGCTGCGGCAGAAGCTCGAGCAGGCGAAGGCCACGATATGTCAGTTGGCCAAGGACGGGCTGGCTTACTATGATCGCACCAGGCCCACTGCTGTTATTACTGACTGGGCTTTGTCATCCTCCAGCAGCACTGCCGCTGTTCATCTGTGGACGTACCATTCTGCTGCAAGACCGGCTGGCGCCTGGCACTGTGTGGCAGCCGTCACTTAACCGCTGCTGAGGCGGGATACGCCCCTGTGGAAGGCGAAGCGCTCGCCGTGGCTTGGTGTCTCCGCAAGGCTCGCCTATTCTTGTTGGGCTGCCCTAACCTGACCCTGGTGACTGACCACCGCCCCCTGGTTAAGCTTCTGGGTGATCGAGCACTCATGGATATAGTGAACCCGCGGCTCTTCCGCCTGAAGGAGAAGACGCTTCAGTACCGCTTCACTATCCGCTACCTGCCCGGTAGAAAGAATTGTGCAGCCGACTTCCTCTCGAGATACCCTGCACTCAAAGCGCCACCCGATGGACAGGATGAAGAGCAGGGGGAGGAACTGGCAGGGGCAATGGCTGCAGCTACCGTGGCAGCCCTGAACTTTAACGAGTGTCTCACCCTGGATGAGGGAGTGGTCCTTCAGGCATCACAGCAGGACCCGACATACCAGTTGTTGGTAGCTAAAGTGCTGGCAAGCGACTGGCATCCCCACAGAGCGCTGGAGATTGAATGCCTGCGGCCATTCTACGGTGTCAGGGATAGATTGTCGGTGTCACGTGGCTTGGTGACCTACGTATATGACCAAGGGCACGTGCGTTTGGTTATCCCTGAGGAGCTGCGCCATCAAGTGGCAGCAAACCTGCATGCAAGCCACCAAGGCCTGGATTCCATGCTCAGAAGGGCCAGGCAGACGGTGTACTGGCCAGGCCTGGAAGGGGATTTGCAGCACCACCGGTCCTCCTGCGGCACCTGTAACGCCTACGCACCATCACAGCCACCTGAGCCGCTGATCCTCACGCCAGTCCCTGAGTATCCCTTCCAGCAGACAGTGGTGGACGTCTTCCAGCTGGACGGGTGCTCATACTTGCTTATGCTGACAGGCTAACTGGCTGGCTTGAGGTAGCGCAGCTGTCCAGTGGTGCAACCTCGAACAAGATTGTGAGGCAGCTGAGGCTCTACTTTGCGAGATGGGGCGCGCCTGAGCAAATATCGACGGATGGCGGGACTAATCTAGTGAGTGAAGAAATGACTGCCTTCTTCGAGAGATGGGGCGTAACTCTGCGCCTCTCCTCTGCTCACTACCCGCAGAGTAACGGGCGGGCAGAAGCTGCAGTGAAATCTGCGAAGAGAGTGCTGCGGGGTAACATAGGAGCGAGCGGAAGCCTCTACAGTGACAAAATTGCTCTCGCTCTGTTGCAGTACCTAAATACTCCCCTCCGTGATATTGATAAGTCCCCGGCGCAGCTGGCAACGGGCCGTCAGCTACGTGATGGTGTTCCTGCCATCTCGCAAAACTTCAGGGTGGACGAACATTGGGGGCGCACACTGCGTGAACGAGAGCGGCAGGTAGCCAGACACAACAGTGTGGTGAAGGATCACGCAAGTGGGCATTTTCGCTCCACCATCACCCCTGGTAGCGGTGTGCTGGTGCAGAATCAAGCTAATAAGACCTGGGACAGGTCAGGTATTGTTGTAGAGGCGAGAGACAACAGGCAATACCTAATAAAGTGTTGATGGTAATAATAAAGCTTGATGGAAGTGGCAGGCTGTTGCTACGTACGCGCAAGCACCTCAAGCCGCTGCTACGCCCACATTCCAGCCCAACATACCTCCAAGGTCGCGGGTGCTGCCACTATCACCGCAGGATCACATGCCGCTGCAAACTCCATCCGGCATCTCGCTGACACACACTCCCGTCCCAGCCGCCCTCGCCGCTGTGTGGCTAGGCCTGGATGGTTAAATGACTATGTTGAGTGAATGTGGTGTAGTGTTAAGTATGAGGACATGTTGTGTGTTATGTTAAGTTACTAGCACTGCGGGCAAAGCTGTGTTTTACTATGTTGATGTACAAGAATGAGAGGACGTGTACTAGCCCGTCAGTATCTATCTAGCATAGGCACCTGCGTTATATTTTACTTTTGTAACGGGCCATCATGTTTTCTTTGTGGTTTTGTTACACTGATTATTCATTGCCATTGTCATGCCCCTGTTTAATCTCCGGGGAGGGGAAGTTGTAGGATATACTGTATGGTGAGCGCTGGCATCCCTATATAGGGGAACAGCGTCAGTTAGACTCGGGTTCGCTAAGCACGTAGACGTGCTGCTCTGTACACTCCAATAAAGATAGAATACGGCTTCCTGTGTGTGTCTCTCATCTAGACACCCCTTGATCACATATCAATGTCCGTCTTTATTCCAAGTACCTTACTTAATAATAACCTAAGATTCATAAAATTGAACCAAAAATATTATACTTCCATCCGAAGACAGGAAATTGAAGCTGATAGTGTACTAATACTAATCAGCAGCTTTCAAGACTAGAAATGAAGCAGCATTTTATATTTTACGGAATGAATATTTCGAATCGCTCCTGCACCGGGACTCTGCAGATGGGGCATGGATTTCCCATGGAAATGGATTTCCCATTATGTTCGTCCATGACGTTGCTGCAGCCTGGACAGACCTGAGCATGATTGCAAGGCCTGAAATAGATCGTTCTCTCTCGGGGTGCCAGGCACAGAGCACAGAGACGATGATTATGTTGCTGAGAAGCTTGATTTTCTTGGTCAACAGCAACTTCATCAGCATCATCCGAGTCTTCTCCGTCCCGAGTTGGGGTAGTCTCTAGAAGCAGACGCTGTGTGTCCATCGTGTAGGCCACAGCCGAGATGAACTGCATGTGATTGTACTCCCCTCTTGCATATTTCTCCTTGCATGCGTTTCTCCTCTCCAGGTTTGTTTCATAGGCCTTCTTCCTGGACCTGCTGATGTTCAAGCCCCGGTCCAGCCTCTCCAGGTCCTTCTCCGTGTCTTCTATCATGTGATTAATGTGCCCAACGAAAGACCACATGGACGGGTAAAAGGTAAAGATGGGAGCATACGCTATGCTCCCATCCTATACGTTACCCCAGGACACAGGGCTAGTGTGACTCCCGGGTTACAACATGGACAGATGGTGCACCAGTATTCTTGCTTTCAGCCTGGGATGGAATGACTCGCAAAAGTTATTGGTTCCATAAGGAAAATCATAAACTGAAAATTTATGTGGAGTCACAGTGTTGAGCCAGTAACGAAAGAAGTAGCTACTGTCGGAATTTGGGGATGTTTGTCTGGTATGGTTGTTCACGTTCATGGGCTGATTAAACAAGGCAAGGGCGATGACTCTTATCTGGTTGGCCGGTAACACATGCTGTAGTATTTGCGTTAGGTCCCAGTAGGAAAATGATACTCTGATAACTTCTGGATATTTTGATGTTTTGATGACTTTTGTCAGTTTGATGTGATAACCTCTGCATTTTTTGATGCATTAATGACTTCTCACTTTTGATGCTTTGAAATTATATTAACTTTTTTGACACATTGATAGGATATGGTGAAAAACTGTTTATGATAAAATGAAAACATCTGGGAAATTTGATGGATTGCTAAGTTTTTGCAGATATGATGAAATTATAGGATCAGTTTTTGACGTTTTGATGCGCCCCCAGAGGAAGCCAGCAGTCGCCGCGCAAGGAGCTGCTGGTGGGACAACACGCCAACCCCCGTGGCAGCGGGCCATGCATGCCCCCCCACGGTTCCTCTTCCCACCTCCTTCCCCGCCGCGCAGCCCATAAGTGCTGCGCCCCCTCCCATTGTCCCTCGACTTTCACCAATGGGCATTGTCCCTCGGCTTACACCTATGGGCCGCCATCAGGCGAAGGGCCCATTTTTTGGCATTTTTATCTGACGAGAAGTCGGTTCTCTTGAAAGACCGAGCGATCGGTGTGTGATTTTGTTGAAAACCTATTGCGATCATGACACCAGCCCCAGACCCAGACCCCTTCTCGTCAGATAAAAATGCCGAAAAAACGGCAGTGTGAATCAGCCTTAACAGTGCGGTGTTAGCCCCGAGTGTGTGTGTCTGACCTAAAGAGCGAACGCGCAGTTCTCGTCCACTATAACGACGTCAGCCCCGTACCACCGCGGCCACGGGTACGGCGCGGGCCACAGTGGTCCATAAAAGCTACTCTCGGGGATTACAGTTAGTTTAAATGAATAAAAAAACTTTGGCCTAATCGAAAAACCTTCCTTAATTAGGTATATTGAATTGAAAGTAGTTAATTTCGTACTCTGATTTTGAGTATTTTCGTACATACCTGGTGTCGTTTCGTAAACTCTAGTAGTCAAGTTCAACTCTGAGCTGAGTGTACGAAACGACTATGGTTTCATGTAGACTACGAAACAGCTTTTGGTAATAATGGACGAGAGTTTCGCGGGTCGTTTTCAGAGACACCAACTATTTTTTCTTGGCCTACAATAGGTGCTTGTTGCAATGGAGATAGTTTTATTTTGCGCAACCCTCCCCCCCCCAAAAAAAAAATAATAATAATGAAAACCTAACCTAACCTTATAGGTTTTAATGAAACCTAACCCAACCTTATAGGTTATAATGAAACCTAACCTAGCTAACCTTAAAGGTTTTAATGAAACCTAACCTAACCTTATAGGTTTTAATGAAACCTAACCTAACCTTCAAGGTTGTAATGAAACCTAACCTAACTTTAACCACAAGGTATACTTTTTTTTCTTTTTTTTTTCGCAAAATAAAGCTATCTCCATTAGAACAAGCACCGCTTATTAGGAAGCGCTATGATAATTTGTGCGCTAACCGCACTCAGGTCTGTATGCATTTTGCTCATCAAAACACAGATCACCGTGTAATAGTTTCGTTGAGCAGCTCAGTGAAATCTGCTCAGTGAGCAGAAAAGTGCCCGTGTAATACCGGCTTTAGTGTCCCCTCTCTTAGTGTCACCTCTGCTTCCGTTCCCCACTAATTGTTAACAAGTATAAAAAATAACTTATATCTATATCTACCTATATAAAAAAAATGTTATACCATATCCACCTAAAATTTTTTTTCAACTAGTAGGTGGATGATGGGAGTGGGTAGATGGATTAAGAGGGGGACGGGCTGGGTGGGGAGGGGGTTTTGGGTGTGTGTGGGGGTGGGGTGTGTGTGTGGGTGTGGGTGTGGGTGGGTGTGGGGTGTGTCGTGGGTGGTGTGGGTGTGTGTGGGGGGGTGTGTTGTGGTGTGTGTGTGTGTGGTGTGGTGGTGGGGCGTGTGTGTGTGTGGTGTTACTCACAGGGGGAAAGATTTGCCACTTCCAAAGGGCCGGTCTGTTTGTACAGGGAACATAGCAGCACAGCTTGGCATGACGAGGCGATAAGCACAACCAGACAGCAACGCGAGCCGCAGAAACAAGGCTTTGTTTTGGTATTGGCAAGATGGCGGACAGTTGGAACCAGTGCTGAGCCACGCTTCCGCGATCCATGTTATATAGATCAGTGGATATGGATGGGTTTTGGGGATGAAGTAGAAAGAATAATAGCAGATTTTTGAAGGACTCCAGCATCCCCCCCTCTCTCTCTCTTTCTCTCTCTCTCTCTCTCTCTCGGTGAACACCTACTCTGATTTCCATCAATAATATTCGCGGGCCTGTTGAAAGGATGAAACTTTTTTTCGCGCGCTTTTTACAAAAGTCGTTTTTTTTACGGAAATAAGGTGTGGAAATGATTTTTTTCTGTGTGGATTAGGTGTTTTGAATGACCATTCAACATATTTATGCAAAGAAAAAATGGGTCTGGACGATTACTTTAAGTTTATTCACAATGCAAAAAAAATAAAATGCCTAACCGAAATAACTATTTGTTCAAGAGACCAAAGATTCAAGAGATCAAGTACGGAGGTTTTCATTCACACACAAAAAAATTAACCATATCTGTAAACACAAAAAAACCCAACATAAATAACCAATATCATATCATATATAAACAAAACGAAAACAGATAATAACTAACACAATAACTTAATCGTTTACTGATAATGTTGAAAAGGCATAAGATAAATGAAGGGAAAATGTCATTTGAACAAATATATGAGTCAAGGAAATTTTATTTTTGAAGCCAATTTAGATAATGAAATTTGCTTCTCAAATGTGAAACCTGTGGTGTCTTTGGTACACAGATACTACTAAAGGCGGTTTCACACTGGCGCCATATAGACGTCGCTAAATATTCCCTATGGTTATTATACTTTCAAATGATATAACAGGTTGAAGACTTTTTATAATACCCAAGGATTTTCCAAGAATATGCCGTACGTGTATAGTAAAATTACGAATATGAAATTAAACACAAAAAAGACTAAAACAGGCATTTACATATGATTAGCCTATTTGAAGACACCTACTATTAGCCTACTGTAAACAAACATTGTTCTTTCTCTTAAGTCTATCAATAGTGGTGTTCCTAAGGGTTCTGTCCTATCACCCACTCTCTTTCTATTATTCATTTATGATCTTCTAAGTCTAACTCATTAGAATCAAAAATCCACTCCGGACTACGCTGATCATTCTACCCTGCATTTTTCAACGTCGTTTATTAGATGTCCAATTCAAAAGGAACTAAGTGATTCACGGAGAGATGCCACGAGCGCCTCACTTCTGATCCTTCTATAATTTCTGATTGGGCAAAGCAAACCTTGTTTTGTTAAATGCCTCAAAAACCCAATTTCTCACCATTCTACTTGACAAAACCTACCAGATAACTGTCCCATCTTCTTCAATGACACTCAACTATCTCCTTCTACTACAATGAACATTCTAGGACTATCCTTTACTCAAAATCTGAACTGGATATCTCACATCTCATATCTTGCTAAAACAGCTTCTAGAGCCCCGTCCACACTACCACTGACCACCGTCGGCGCTTCCGTCGAACAGTGTTCGTCACTCAAAAGTGGCAGTGTGGACACGATGCCGACGAGCAAAATTTAACCGTCGGCGCTGCCCGCCAACATTCAGCAGGTTTAATAGTGGGCGGGCATGCCTGTCACTCACGGGTCAGCGCCGAACATATGCTTCAAGTTATCGGCAGTTTTCAGCATCTAGATATTTTTGTATTGCTATGTACCGTATACCATCAGAACCAAGAAAGTCAGCTGATTACGAATATGTGATAAAAAATTAAATGGGAGAAATAGTTAAGAAATTGCAGCGAGTTGAAGACAAAAAAGTGAGAAAAATGTGTGGACACAACACTGGCATCGGCGCTTCCCGTCGGAAAGCGCCGACGACAAGCCCCGACGGTGGTGATTGGTAGGGGGGGGGGGCGGGGTTTTAAAAAATTATTTCGTGGGTCTGGGGCTTCTGCGTCCTTTTTTTTTTTCCCCCCACTTTTTGCTATTACGGGGGCCTTATCCCCCCCCTGTAGGGATTATGTCTCACTGTTTGGGAGGATCCATCAACAGCTCTCCAAACAGGATGAGTCAAAAGCTTTTCGTCTCATAAACTCCCTCCTCGACGTTTGTCTTCAATCTTTAAATCACCACCGCAAAGTTCTTTTTGCTATCTTTTACCGTTATTTTTTATGTCACTGTCTTCGAATGGGTAAAATGCATTTCTCCCCCAAATCCCGCGGCCTCGCCCCACAAGATTTCTATTATTTCATCCCCCTTTTTCCCATCTTCTAATGCAAAGTTAAACAGTTCTTTACTCTTTTTATCCCCCTTTACTGGGAAATCTGGACTCTCTCCTGTTTCTAATTCCACCTTTTTAGACTTAAATCTTTTTTAAAAGAAAAAGGGGACCAAACCCCCCCCCCCCAACTAAATTGGCCCCCCCCCCCTTTTTTTTTTCTTTCTGTTTCTTATAGGGGACTGGCAACTAAGCGGGGGGGGTTTGTGTTACCTCTTTTTGTTGTGTTTCTTTGCCAGTCCTTTTTGGGTGTAAAAAAAAAAAAAAAAAAAAAAAAAAAAAATAAAATATATTTATAAAATTTATATATAATATTTGTATATATATATGTATTTAAAAATATAATATATTATTATATATTTAATATATATGTATAAATATATATGTATAATTAATTTATTATTTTATTATATTTTTTAATATATATATATGTAATATTATCATTTATATATAATATTAATATGTATTTTATATATATATTTAATATATATATATATTTATATATATTATATATTTTATATAATTATATATATTTATATTATAATTATAGAAAAAAATTTTAATATATATTATAGATATTATTATATAAATTTTATATATAATATATATAGATGTTAAAATATATATATATATATATTATTTATATATATAATTATTTTTATATATTTAAAATATAATATATATATAAATTTTTTATGATATTTATATAATTTATAAATTTAATTTATATTATATATATAAATATATTATATATATAAAATATAATATATTTTTATATATATATATAATATATTTGAAATGGGATATATAATATATATATATATATATTTTTTATATATAAATTTTTTTTTTAAAAAATATTTAAATTTTTTCAAAAATTTTATTTAAAAAAAATTTTTTTGGGAAATATTTTAAAAAATTTTATACTTTTATTTCTGAACTTT
>JACEEZ010014670.1:55000-63539 GCA_016584305.1 Chionoecetes opilio | reverse complement strand
TAAATCAAGCCCAGAAATTTTTTCACTAGGACTATAATTTTCTACACAATCATGGGTATGGTTTGTTTACCTTAAGGTTTCTGAAAACTTTCGTCGTAAATTACTACTTTCGGAGATATCAGATGTTTTTATAAGAAAGAGAGTGAATGGGAAAAATAGGAAAATCTACTAACCTAACCTTATGACTCACTAAGACACTAACGTAACCTTTCTCATAGGTAAATTGGTACTTTCTAACATTAATTGATTACGAGATTATAAATGTTCTTTCCCTATGTATTTTGATTTGGTAAGAATGTTGGTCACATTAAAATTGTCGGAAATGCCTCATTTTTGCAGTTATCCCCCTCCAAAAAAACCTGAGGACCCATCGGGAAGTTTTGGGCGGGGAAGGGGGAAACAAGTTTTGTATGTGGAGTAGATTATGTAGATGACGTAAAATATATCCGGTATACACTATGGGATTGATATGAAAAAAAATACATAAAAATATATAACCAATAAGCTACAGATACCTACCTATTTCTAGGGAATTTTCCCTAACCTAACCTAACCTTAAAGTAATCGTCCAGACCATTTCTCATTCCTGATTTAATGCAATCAAATCATAGCCATTAACGAGTATATCACAACACTTCGTCACTTTTTGTACCCTGTCAGCCGTTTTTTAAAAAATCCGCAATCAAAATCTGCAAATTCCCCGAGTTTTCAAACGCTCTCAAGTTTTGCAGCCCTTTAAGGCTCAGGCCGGTGACGTCCCATCAGGGAGGCTCATCCTCCCACGCTGATCAGAGAGGCACGTAAACACAGAGATAAATATAGTACTTGAAGATATTTGGGGTGTTTCTGATATATTCTTTTTGCTATATGCCACATGCTTTGCATCCTTATAGGGGTGCAGCAAGACAGCTGTGCCTTTCGAGAAAAGTTTGCACACGGAAAGGAGTGGCGTGTGTAGGGTGATAAACGCCTATAGTGTGTTGGGGCGAGCAGTTGTGTGAGAAACGGCGCCCCCCCGTAAGACAGTGACTCAGTCCAACACTATACCAGACCAGGTGGGCCCTGTTAGACAGGGACGCCAGGACTGGCAGCAGCGGTGGACCACCACGACTGTGAGGTTTTGCCTCTTAAACAAACCAAGTAAAACCACTTGTGGAGGGGGCGTGCCCTGTGGTGAGAGACCCTGTGGTGGTGTGGCTGTCACACTTTCTGCCTTCCCGCCCGCATATTTTCCAAACTCTATGCTGTAGTTAATGCTAGTATGTGGTTTCCGAGTAATGACGTTTGGACTGTAGCCCCAAAAACTAACCATAGGATTTTCTCAAAAGTACCTTCATTGTGTTTCCCACACACACATGGTTTAACCTTATTTACCAATCCATGTTTTGGAGAAGTGCCAGGTCCTCCTGCTGAACCTCAGGCTCTGCTAACACCTGTTCATCCACCTCGTACTCGGGCTAAAAAACATAGGATTCCATGACAATCTGAGGTTCGTTTTCCTCATAGTTTTACGCGACCAACGCCCATTTCTTTCGGTGTCAGATTGAGCATCGTTCTCTAGATCTGTCACAGCGACAGATTCACTGTCTGACACCGAAGTACAATCGCTCATCATAACATTTGCCGACAGGTGTCAGACAGAGTGTCTGCGGGCGTCCCTGTTCTGACGTCATCAATAACAGTCGTAGCCTGTTGAGGGAAAAATTTTTTTTTTTCGCGCGCTTTTTACAAAAGTCGTGTTTTTACGGAAATAAGGCCTGGAAATCAATTATTTTTGGTGGATTAGGTGTTTTGAATGTGCATTCAACATAATTCTGCAAACAAAATTTGGGTCTGGACGATTACTTTAAGGGGATAACTGCAAAATGAGGCATTTCCGACGATTATTAATGTTACCATCATTCTTAACACATCAACATATATAGGATAAGAATACTTTAAACGTACACACAACATTCGTTTTCCCGGACCTCCATTTCCCGGATATCGGATTTGCCGGTCAAAATCAGAGGTCCGGGGATATGTCAGAGTCCCGGACTAATGCCTGGTCCCGTCCATAAATTGACAAAGTTGTCCGGCGGTCCGAGCGTCTCCTGTCACACCTGGTCAGTGTCCGCGCCTCCCGCCAGGTGTCAGCACGCTCAGCGGTCGTATTGTTTACATTTGGGTACACGACACTCACTCTCCAAGACACACACCCCTCCCGGCAACACGCTGTCATCCGCCTCATCTGTGCCTTCCTAAGGAAGACAGGTCAACTACAGCGCCTGTGATAGCATCATAGGACATCACCAGGGTTCATAGTGTTCCCCAAGGGATCTTCGCAGCACTAAAAACAACAAAAAAGTGACGTAAAAATCCGGGGCGGGGTAGCTGATATTGGCGGTTCAATCAATCAATCATTGGGGGCCGCCGGGGGGCGCCGGGGGGCGCGTCGCCTCGCCCACCCTACGACGCCACTCCCGGGGGTCACCACGCGCGAGTTCCCATGCAGGCTCCTTTCCCATACCAAGCAGCTCTCAACAAGAAACATCAACTTGCCCCAGCCACGAGCCTTGGGGCGCCCCCTTGGCCTCCTCCACGCCGGATTGTCTCTACGATACAACCCGATGGGAAGGATCGGTTTCAGGGTAGCGTGCCACATGCCCATATAGCCGAGGTTGGCGCTGACGGACTATGCAGGTAATAGGCCTCGTTTCAGTCTCACGGTGCAATCGCTGATTTGACACGTAATCATCCCAGCGATACCCCATGATTCTGCGAAGATACTTATTACCAAAGGCATTGATTCGTCTCTTCAAGTCACTATTTAGTGTCCATGTCTCACAACCATAGAGTAAGACAGGGATCACAAGCGACTTGAAGATCCGGATCTTTGTCCCCCTGCACAGGTACCGACAACGCCAAATACTCCCCCTGAGCGAGCCCCCTAACCCCGTGGGCTATGCCAATCCCCCGTAAGACTTTTGACGTCCCGCCGTCATTATGGACTGTGCTCCAAGGTATGTAAAATTTCCAAGATTCAATGCCCTCCCCCACACGCATGAACAGACTGTACTGCTTCATCTAGTAATCTCCAAATCCCTGGCCCTTTGGGTCTTGAGCCAGGAGACCTCAGCCCCAAAAGGCTTTTGCCCTCGTGCACGCTTCGAAGCCATCACCAGGACCTCAAAACTCAGCAAAGATACTGCATCATCGGCAAAAAAAAGATCAGGTCTTGGTGTTGCCGACGGGTGCTCCCCAATATTTGACTACAACCTTGTCCAATACCCAGCCTACAAGCGTTGAAAAGGATGGGGCAGGCAAGGGGCACCCTTGCCTCACTCCTGTATTACAGGAAAGAAAATGGATACACCTGCCCCACACTTTACGCACTTCATCCCAGATACAGACCCGTTATCAAACCAATAGTCCTTGCCGGGAATCCCTCAAGTCGCAGAAATCCAAAATGCTCACGATGCCCGAGCAAAAGCCTTCTTGAATCAAAATAGGCTGCAACTCCCCCCGTCGAAACTCACGTCGGTTTCCCCGGACAGAAGCGCTAGGATACGGTCCGTTTTTTGACTTACCAGGCGTGAACCCAACTGCTGCGGTCTTGATGCTTCACCGATACTGCAATTCGTGCAGCAATAGATGGGGAAGACCTTGCCGTACGTGACAGTGTAATAACCCCGGGGAATTTTTGCGTCCTGCGGTCCCCTTTTCCCCTTTTAGATAGGGACGACCAGCCCCCTTTTCCAGCAGGGGAATGGTACCCCGTTTTCCAAAAACGGGAGTCAGGACAGCAGCAAACCGCGGATCATGGCCCACCCCCAGCTTTGAGGACTCCCCCATGATTTCAAACACCACTGCCTTTCCACCCTTTAAATTTGCTACAGCCTCTCTGACTTGTCATGAGGGGTGCGGTTTTTGCAATGGGAGGATCGGCATCCACTGCCTGTAACCCAGTGGTGTGAAGCTGCTCAGTTGGAGGGTTATTTTGGCGGTTGCCGACGAAAAATACTAGAGTAGGATAAACGTCCGGGGTGAGAAATGGCCTCGGACGTTGCGTTTTCTCGGACGTTTGGGCCCCCGGACCATGCTCCCCCTATTATCCGGGAAAACGAGGGTGTGTGTAGTTCGACTAAAGTACGGGTTGAATCCATCTAACCTAACTCCATGTTTAACCTGACTAAAGCCAAATTCGCGTTAAAAAATGTCCGGGGAAAAGGGAAAAAAAATTGAGGCGATAGGTCAAAATAAAAAAAAAGAGTAAAGCCACATAAACACTTTGTCTCTCTTGTCACTTGTCGTATCTCCAAAAAAATTTTTTGATTTGCAACGGAACTCATTGATATTTTTTCTTAGAACCCTAAAAGGTAAACATTAACCATGGTCCCACTTGGTAGGGGGAATTCTGGTCTAGTGTAAAATAAACCAATGCCCAGGTTAGGGTTAGTGAGTTAAAAAATTTGTTGTATCAACCCCCCATACGTTTCTCCCTTATGAAGGAAAATTTTGTCATAATGCTTATACTAACCTTAAAGCCCTCTTGACAAACTGTTTTTGGTCAAAAAGGGAGGTTAGGTTAAGTTTAAATTTTAGTTTTATTTTAAATTAAACAAAAAACCCCTAACCCCTTACCCTAACCTTAACCATAACCAAAACCTAGTCTGGCGTGAGTGAGGGGGGATTGGCCCGCGGTCACTGACGTGCTGTGGCGAGGAAAGAGTTTCCCTATTTATTTTTATTATCATTTATTTCCGTGATTTTCATTGAATTAACAGCTTCCCAAGAGGTTTAAAAGGTTAGTAGAAGACTGTATGACAAAAATTTGTCCTTAAAGGTAAGCTAGATATGGCAGGGGCCGATAAAAGAATTTTAACCCAAAAAAAAATCAGATTCTTTCAAAACACAAAAAAATGTATCAACAAATATAGTTTCATTTAAAAAAAAGGAGAGCTTTGGTAAAGCGAATTTTTCCCGTTAGTGGGAACTAACAGGTGGTCTGGATATATATTTATATAAAGAAATTAAAAAAACACGTATATTTTTGTGGGTTAATTTGTTGTATTGGTTTCCCAGTGAAAGCCCATTCTGTTAATAAAACCATTATTATTAGACAAACTGGGCTTTCACGGAAAAACCTTAATACCGATTTGTGTATATGTAGTTTTTTGCAGCATAAAATTAGAGTAATTACCATTCACTTTGGACCAACAAAAAATCATATTTGGTAAATTTTCCAAGGTTTGCGGCCCGCCAACTAGCCGGGCAGGGGCCGCTTATTTCCCAAGTCGGGAAAAGGGGTCCCCTTTTCCCGGGGTGAAGACGCTTGACTGTCGCTCTGTAGTAACCATCGGTTTTTCTCAAAAATCCATCTTTGTGATTCCCACACAAAGTTACATATTGGAAAGGGAAAAAACTAACCGGACCTAACGTAACCAAAACCTAAGTGTTCAAGAGAAAAGTAGGCGACCCTTTTGTGTAGGTTAAGGCGGCTCCCACTACCCCGTTCTAGGGCCGCCGTTGCCGTACCCCGCCCAAAAATGACGTCCCCATCTCACCGCTTGAGTGGTATTTGTGGAAAAGGGCACAGTTTGCACCTCCGCTCGAGGGACACCGCCAGTGGGAGAGATGACTTGTTTTTTAATTTTTGTAGGGCCCACCCTTTTACAGCGGTACGGGGTGCGGTGACTTTGTGGGGGAGTCTTTTTTCTTTGTTGTACGGCGGCCGTAAAAGGGGCTAGGGGAACCGGACTTTACACAAACATCCGGATGGCCCATTTTTGACTAATTTTAATTGCCATTTTGTTTTAGTTCTAGGTTAAGGGTTTGAAAAAGTAAGAAATTGACCTAAAATATCTACTAAAATTTTACTATTGAAAATTTATATATTTTTAAATATATATAAAAATAAAAATTAAAATATATATATTTTTTTAAAAAAAATTTTTAAAATATATAAAAATTATATTTTATATATATAATATATATATATAATATATATATATATATATTATTATATATATATATTTATATATATATATATTTATATATATAATATATATATATATTTATATTTTTATTTTTATATATTTTATATATATTATATATATATATATATATTATATAATATATATATATATTAATATATATTTTAAATATATTATATATATATATATATTATATATATATATATATATTTTATTATATATTATAAAATATATATAAAATATATATATATATATATATATATATATAATATTTTATATATATATATAATATATTATATATATATATATATATATATATTATTATATATATATAATATAAAATATAATATTATATATATATATATATATATTATATATATTATATAATTATATAATATATATATTTTATAATATATATATAATATAATAATATAATATTATATTATTATAATTTTTTTTTAACCCCCCCCAGGTCAAAAGGTTATGTAGGAACCCTTTGGGAGCGATTTAAACCCTTTATTTTTTTAAATAAAGGGGAGGCTAGGGCCCCTTTCCCCGGTTTTTTTGCGCAAAGGCATTAACTTATCCTAACCTCCTGACTTGGGTTTTTCATAAAAAAAAACAATCTGTCGGTAATAGTATAAGTAGCCCCCTAGCTAAGGGACAAAGATAGAAAAAAAGTGATATCAAAAAAATGTATGTGATTAAGGACAAACTCTAAATTTCCCGTTAATTAATGCTGCTGTCACACGGGCCAGGGAGCTGGGGGGCCCCCTTCCCCGTCTAAAAAAAAACAACAAAGTCCAACCGGGAAGAATCACAAAAAATGTCAGCAGCCGAAAGTTTTTTATTTGTCCCGGGGTCTATATCGGGTCCTCACCGCCTGGTACGGGTTCACCGTCCCGCGAAAAAGCGAAAAAACGGAATGCGCCGCCCTTTATAGCGTCCTCGTACCGGGCTTCCCTTTCACTGCGCTTTTACTCGTCCGGGGGGGTTTTTTAGCATCCAAAATCCTCCCGGGCCGGGGGCCGGGGCAAAGTCCCTTAAAACGTTTTTAATGGAGGGGAAACGGCCACCTTTGCCCTACCGTATGGCCCCCGCCCCAAAATTTTCCAGGGTGGCGAATGGTGACCCCCACACGGTCTTGTGACAGCAGCATAAGTTTAAATTTCATGCATGGCATTGTGGAGTTTAGCTCCATGTTTCCAAAATTAAAAACATTTTGTTAAATTTTTTGTTTATTTGTCACATTCATTGCATTGCATATGTTTGGTGACTTGCGTCAATGGGTTTGTTTTCCCCTATGTGTTTTTGGCCACACCCTCAATTGCCTGTGACATAATGCTAGGCTAAATTTTCTTTTTAATGTATACAGTCATTTCCCGTGGGGACAAAACACAGTGAATGGGGCGCTAAATTGGTCAACACAAAACGTTTTATGTTCTTCAGGAAAAAACTAGGGGGACAACCATTTTAAGCTGTACAAAAAATTTGGGAAATCAATGCTCTTTACAACATTTCAACATGAACTCAGGCGAGGAAAAAACCCGAAGATTTAACTGAGGGAAAAAAGAAAAAGCAGGTTTGGTCTAATTTAAATTTTTTGATACAGGTTCCCTTTAAAACCCCCCAGGACAGTGTATTTTGTTTTTTTGCTATTCTTTGAGTCCTGTTTTCCTTTTTTTTTATGCCCACTGCACTCTAAAATTTAGCTGAAGTACATCCCCCCTTGTTGTGGTCTCTCTTTATCACCCCCCATGTCCTTGTTGGCCAGGGGGCCCCTTTTATTATCTTTTTATTTACATTGTTTAACCTTCATCTCCAAACCACATTTTCCTTCCAAAATTAAGTTTTTTCCTTGCATCCAAATGCAATCACATATTTTGGCCCACATAACTTTCAGGTTTCTTTTCAAGAAACATTGAAATAATTAACTAGATATTATATATTTTTTTTCATTCTCTGCAAACAGTACAAAATTATTCACAAGTGGTAGGTTTAGGGGCTTCTAGTTTTTTTTTATACCCATTCTGCATTTTCATTTCCTACCCTTTTGTGCAGGGTAGTTACACAACCTGTTTTAAACGTGATATAAAGAAAAAGTTGTATGTACAAACAGATTTTGTAAGGTAGGCTATGCACATAAGGTGGAAATGAAGGGGATGGAGCATTTACTGATAAATATATACCCTATTAGCTATTGCATTTTGTAAGCGTAAAAATAGAATTAGCATGGCATCTGGCCAGTCATTTTATATGTGGGAAATTGCCTCATATTCCCCCTGGCCACTGGTTTTTTTATTGTGTATCTGCTTTTTTTCGTGAATGTCTTTATCTTTCCAGTTTTAAAAAAAAAATTCTTAGGTTGTATTTTTTCCCGTTGTTAGCTTTTAATGCTAACCTATCCACCGGTTATTTTTTTTCCGGGTTTTTTAAACATTGCATTGCAATTCAAAAGCTTTTCACAGATGCACCTTTGAAAATATTTTTGCATTTAGTACTCCTTTCCACTTTAAGCGTTTTTAGTAAAAAAAGCTTCAGGTTAATTTTTTTTTCTACAATAT
>JACEEZ010014670.1:10000-47500 GCA_016584305.1 Chionoecetes opilio | reverse complement strand
GACTTTGAGAATATGAACGATAATTTATTGGAAAATACGAAAAGGAAATGGAAGGAAAGGATCCGAGGCCTGTCTGTTCGCGATTTAGGTGGAGTGACTGTACCTATGAATGATTTCTGAAAATTAATATTTTTCTCGCTTAGGAGCTAAATTGGGGCATTTAAATAAATATTTTAAATTTTTTCCTAAGTGTGGAAATGCTATTAAAAATGATGTGTAATTGAAGTCCAGCGACATCCTGTCAAGAAAAAGATGTTTGAGACTTTGTATAGTCTTACCCCTCTTATGACTTCGAATATTGACATGTAATCCCCAAACTTTCACAAGTGTGTTTGAGTGACATAAGTTTTTTGGATTAGTCTGATTTTCGGTTATGTTGTGAGGGAAGTCCTATTGCGTCGTTGTATGAATAAGATAAACATCGGTCAATAAGTATCGGAGTTACATCCAAATATGTTGAAAAATCTAGCAAATTTGCTGTATTTTCACCTATAAGAACGACATTTAACAACGAAAATATGAATAGCTCTAATCATAAAAAGAATGACCTATTCCGGCTTAAATTGTCTCTTGTGACTCTTTCTACCATTTTGTGTTTTTGAGATAGAGCCTTTCAAACAGTAGTATTTTTTGTCTTAAAATTGTGCCTGCGGCAATAACTCAAGGCTGATATCTCATTGAAATTTTCCTTGAATACAAAATTGAATGATGAATTCTGTAGAATGCAATATATTACACGTGTGGAATAGGTACATTATTGTTAAATGAATTGTATGGCTGTGTTACAAAAGCTTAAACATGACATTTTGATTTATTTTTTCAAAATCGTTTGATTTCATATTTCTTTTCAGAGTATATACTAACGGTTGTTCTAAGCCCAGC
The DNA here is from genome assembly GCA_016584305.1 of Chionoecetes opilio. Lineage (NCBI taxonomy): Eukaryota > Metazoa > Arthropoda > Malacostraca > Decapoda > Majidae > Chionoecetes > Chionoecetes opilio. Next base: position 46,618 of record JACEEZ010014670.1, on the reverse strand, counting down.
CACCCAACGTATACTTTTAATATAATAAAAAAAAAAAAAATTTAGTGATTAAATATGACGAACAAAATTATTGTGTCCCCTACATAATTCTTTTTCTTTAAACTGACATCATTCGCGCAAATTGTCAGTAGAGATAGTTTCTCTACCATCTATAAAAAATACATATCGTTTCTCAATGATGCTTAATTTTGGAATAATAGTGCTTCAAAAGGTGCCTTTGCATTATTTGTTTCCTGTAAAAGTCCATATTAAGAGCCCTTTAATTTTAAGAGTATTTACTATATTTACATGAAACCTTACCAGTATGTAGGCATTAGTATAGTGTCATTGTAGAGAAGATGTCACTGCTGTATCTATATTAGTCTTTGTGTCCTAGTGACTAAAATAGTGGTAATAATTGCAGTGGTATTTCTTCCCCCCCAAAATACTCTACTCAGATATTGCCTGCGGTAATAAATCAAGGCATATATGTCGTTCTATTTTTTCGTAAATACAAAATAGAATATTTATTTCTGTAGAATGCATATAATTGTATGTATGTAATAGGTACATTTGTTAAATGAATTTTATGGTTGTGTTATAAAAGCTTAAAAAATGGCCTATATTTCTTCTAAAAAAAATTCAAATTTTCGTTTGATTTTATTTTTCGGCTTAAGGTATATCAAATGGACTATAGAGAGAAAAAAAAAAGAGAGAGAAATATGAAGGGATGGAAATGCCACTTTTTTGTGTAATTGAAATATTTCTCCTTATGAATATTAGTTTTTGGGTTGTATCTGGTAAACTATTTGTCTGATTGTAAAACGTATAGAATACTACTTATAGGTATTTTTATGATCTATACGTTTAATGTCAATGATTTCTTTTAAGTCTATAAAGAAAATGCCACTTTTGGGGAATAATGTGAAACATTACGCCTTTGGAATTAATGTTTTGGCTTGTATCTTGTAAACTGTTTGCCTTATTATAATGCATATACAGAATTATGTATAGATTTTTTTATGATCTATATTTTTACTATCGAGTCTTTGTTTTGTATCTATAAGGAAAGGGGCACTTTTTTGGGTATAATGCAAAATATTATGCATTATGCATAATACTTTTTGGGTTGTGTCTGCTAAACTGTTTGTCAGATTTTTAAACAAAGTCTAGATTATTTATAGATTTGTTTATGATCTATAATTTTGATTATTTTTTTTTTTTTGTATCTATAAGGGAAAGAAACCTTTTGGGGCATATAATGGATAATATGAAATATTAAGAATAATAATTTTTGGTTGTATCTGTTAAACCGTTTGCTTCTTAATAAAACTTATAGAAGACTATTTATAGATTTTATTATGTTGTATATTTTTTATTTCATATTTTTTTTTTTTTGTATCTCTTAGGAAAATGTCACTTTTGGGGTAATCATGTAAAATATGATGCTAGATTTATAATACTTTTGGCCTGTATCTAGACAACAATTGTCTGTTTTTTAAACAAAGGCATTTTAATTTTTTTCGTTTTTTTTAAGTCTATAATTTTAATGTGTAGATTGTTTTTTTTCTATATTTTTTTTTTTTAAAACTTGATCCAGCACCTTGCATATTTGTCGGATCTGTTTGATTTTGTAGTACATGATGGGTACTGTACTTATACCTAATATGTAATGAAAAAACAAATTTGGATAAAAATTGTAAAAATTGCTAATATTTTCTACAAATTTTTATTTTTTTTTCATTATCACCCACATAAAGTTTCGTTAGTTTCGTTCTCAAGTATATAGAATATTAATTTTAGATTTTTGGCGTTAAAAATTTTTTTTTATAAAAGTTTTTTTTTTTTTTTTTCTTTATATGGGAAAAAAAAAAAAAAAAAAAAAAAAAAAAAAAAAAAGAAAAATGACCTACAGAAATGATGCTCATTGTCGGGAACGTAGTAATGAAACTTTTTGTGGGGGATGAGGATTTTATTTTTTAAACTTTAGGAATAAATTAGCGATTTTTACAGTTTTTATCCAGTTGTAATAATATTCCAACAGATGGCGTATGAGTACAATATATATACCCTTGTGAAAAATCTAATTTATCCTACAAATATTAAGGGTGCAAGATGTCAAAACTATTTTTTTTTTTCAATGACTCGTGCACCCTTGCTATATTTCAGATCATCTGATATTTTCATATTTTAGAGATAGTATACTATTACGTCATATGAGTATATATTATTAAAATCAGTTTTAAATTTTTAGAGTTATATATAATCAAAAAAAATTACATTATAGGTGCCGAGCATATAGTTTAAAGGTCTAAGAATCACTAATGGGGTCCCCTCAACAACGATTGGTTATCAAGATAGAGAATATCTAAAAAAGGGTACTTTGTACCTATGAATGATTTCTGAAAATGAATATTTTTCTCACTTAGGAGCTAAATTGGGGCATTTAAATAAATATTTTTAATTTTTTCCTATGTGTGGAAATGCTTTTTATAAATTATGTGTAATTGAAGTCCAGCGACATCCTGTCCAAGAAAAAGATCTTTGAGACTTTGTATAGTCCTACCACTCTTATGACTTTGAATATTGACATGTAATCCCCAAACTCTCACAAGTGTGTTTGAGTGACTTAAGTTTTTTTGGATTAGTCCTGATTTTCGGTTATGTTGTGAGGGAAGTCCTATTGCGTCGTTGTATGAATTGATAAACATCGGTCAATAAGTATCGGAGTTACATCCAAATATGTTGAAAAATCAAGCAAATTTGCTCTATTTTCACCTATAAGAAACGACATTTAACAACGAAAATAGGATAGCTCTAATCATAAAAAGAATGACCTATTCCGGCTTAAATCGCCTTTGTGACTCTTTCTACCATTTTGTGTTTTTGAGATAGAGCCTTTCAAACAGTAGTATTTTTTGTCTTAAAATTGTGCCTGCGGCAATAACTCAAGGCTGATATCTCATTGAAATTTTCCTTGAATACAAAATTGAATGTTTTAATTCTGTAGAATGTATTATATTATACGTGTGGAAAAGGTACATTATTGTTAAATGAATTTTATGGCTGTGTTACAAAAGCTTAAACATGACATTTTGATTTGTTTTTCAAAATCGTTTGATTTCATATTTCTTTTAGAGTATATACTAACGGTTGTTCTAAGTCCAGCCACCCAACTTATATTTTTAATGATAATAAACAAAAAAGATATGAGTGATTTAAAAATGACGAACAAAATTATTGTGTCCCCTACAAAATTCTTTTTTCTTTAAAAATGACATCATTCGCGCAAATTGTCAGTAGAGATAGTTTCTCTACCATCTATAAAAAAAACATACCGTTTCTCAATGATGCTTAATTTTGGAATAATAGTGCTTCAAAAGGTGCCTTTGCATTATTTGTTTCGTGTAAAAGTCCATATTAAGAGCCCTTTAATTTTAAGATATTTACTATATTTACATGAAACCTTACCAGTATGTAGGCATTAGTATAGTGTCATTGTAGAGAAGATTTCACTGCTGTAATCTATATTAGTCTTTGTGTCCTAGTGACTAAAATAGTGTTAATAATTGCAGTGGTATTTCCTCCCCCCCCAAAAATACTCTACTCAAATATTGCCTGCGGTAATAAAACAAGGGATATATGTAGTTCCCTTTTTTCGTAAATACAAAAAAGAATATTTATTTCTGTAGAATGCATATAATTGTACGTATGAAATAGGTACATTATTGTTAAATTAATTTTATGGTTGTGTTTTAAAAGCTTAAAAAAAGGCCATTTTTTTTTTTGGTTGAAAATTTATCAAATTCGTTTGATTTAATTTTTCGGCTTAAGGTATATCAAATGGACTATAGAGAAAGAGAAAAAGAGAGAGAAATATGAGAGGGATGGAAATGCCATTTTTTTGTGTAATGGGGAGTTTTCTAATAAGCTCACGCTCAAGCCTGTTTCTCGCGCTCTCATATCCTCTGCCCTTTGAGCGTGAATGATCTATCAATACCGTAAATTTCCTGTACTTTTTCGGGACATATCAGAATTACCCTTTAATACAACACAACTGAAACAGTTTTAATAAAAAATGTAGTTTATCATTGTTTTTCAGCACTTGAAGAAAATATTGGCAAAACATAGAATACTTGAAAACTCAATTTCTTAAAATCGTCATTTCATGGAAACACTGCACGTTCAAGCTGAATGAAGCTTCAGGAAGTATATACTTGTATGTAAGCTTTCACTGAGTACCTGTTTGGGTGTATATATCTCTCTTACGACGAACATTTAACCAAGAAGTAATTTAAGTAATTGGCACCTCAACGAACAGTCCTCTATCAAAGACAATACATGGTCTTGTTTACTTGTTGTCTGGAAAAAAGAGCGGGCTGCAGGAACGCATGCATCCGCCGTTATCTGCCTCACCTGTGCCTTCCTGAGGAGACAGGTCAACTACCACGCCTGTAATAGCATCATAGGATATCACCAGGGCAAATAGTGTTCCCCAAGGGATCCTCGCAGCCCTAAAACAAGAACAAAACAAGACTCTTCCCCCCAGCCGTGGATAAGAAGAAGTGACTGATATCAGATCCCGACATCGGATGGTTTCTTCGGAGATGCTGAACGCCACACTATTTCTTGGTTAAATTTTCGTCGCAAAAGAGACAGACACATCCAAACAGGTACTCGGCGAAAGCTTACATACAAGTACATACTTCCTGAAGCTTCATTCAGCTTAAAACGTGCAGTGTTTCCATGAAAGGGACGATTTAAGAAATTGAGTTTTCAAGTATTCTATGTTTTGCCAATATTTTCTTCAAGTGCTGAAAAACAAAATGATAAACTACATTTTTTATAAGAACTGTTTCAGTTGATGTATTGAAGGGTAATTCTGATATATGTCCCGAAAAAATAAAGGGAGTTTACGGTAAATGATAGATCATTCACGCTCAAAGGGCAGCGGATGTGAGATGCGCGAGAGACATCTGGCGGCTTAGCTTAGAAAACTCCCCATTGAAATATTTCTCCTTATGAATATTATTTTTTGGGGTTGTATCTGGTAAACCATTTGTCTGATTGCAAAACGTATAGAATACTATTTATAGGTCTTTTTATGATCTATACGTTTTAATGTCAATTATTTCTTTTGTGTCTATAAAGAAAATGCCACTTTGGGAATAATGTGAAACATTACGCCTTTGGAATTAATGTTTTGGCTTGTATCTTGTAAACTGTTTGCCTTATTATAATGCATATATAGAATTATGTATAGATTTTTTTATGATCTATATATTTACTATCGTGTCTTTGTTTTGTATCTATAAGGAAAAGGGCACTTTTTTGGGTATAATGTAAAATATTATGCCTTATGCTTTTTGTGTTGTGTCTGCTAAACTGTTTGTCAGATTTTTAAACAAAGACTAGATTATTTATAGATTTGTTTATGATCTATAATTTTGATTAAATTTTTTTTTTTGTATATATAAGGGAAAGGACCCTTTTGGGGCATATAATGGATAATATGAAATATTAAGAATCATGATTTTGGGTTGCATCTGTTAAACCGTTTGCTCTTAATAAAATTTATAGAAAGACTATTTATAGATTTTTTATGTTGTATATTTTTTATTTCAAATTTTAATTTTTTTGTATCTCTAAGGAAAATGCCACTTTTGGGGTAATCATGTAAAATATAATGCTAGATTTATAATACTTTTTGGCCTGTATCTAGACAACTAATTGTTTGATTTTTAAACTAAAGGCATAAAATTTTTTCGTTTTTTAAAGTCTATAATTTTAATGTGTATGATTTTTTTTTCTATAGTTTAAAAAAAAACTTGATCCAGCACCTTGCATATTTGTCGGATCTGTTTGATTTTGTAGTACATGATGGGTACTGTACTTATACCTAATATGTAATGAAAAAACAAATTTGGATAAAAATTGTAAAAATTGTTAATATTTTCTACAATTTATTTTTATTTTTCATTATCACCCACATAAAGTTTCGTTAGCTCGTTCTCAAGTATATAGAATATTATTTTTAGATTTTTGGCGTTAATAATTTGTTTATATAATGTTTTTTTTTTTTTTTTTAAATAGCAAAAAAAAAAAAAAAAAAAAAAAAAAAAAGGCAAAAGAACTACAGAAATGATGCTACATTGTCGGGAACGTAGTAATGAAACTTTTTGTAGGGGATGAGGATTTTTTTTTTTAAACTTTAGGAATAAATTAGCGATTTTTACAGTTTTTATCCAGTTGTAATAATATTCCCACGATGGCGTATGAGTACAATATATCTATACTCTGTGAAAAATCTTATTTATCCGATAAATATTAAGGGTGCTACATGTCAATTTTTTTTTTTTTTTTTCAATGACTCGTGCACCCTTGCTATATTTCAGATCAGTCTGATATTTTCATATGTTAGAGATAGTATACTATTACGTCATATGAGTATATATTTTTAAAATCAGTTGAAATTTTTTAGAGTTATAAGAAGTCAAAAATTTTACATTACAGGTGCCGAGCGAATAGTTTAAAGGTCTAAGAATCACTAATAGGGTCGCTCAACAACGATTGGTTTTCGAGATAGAGAATATAAAAAAAAGGGTACTTTGTACCTATGAATGATTTCTGCAAATGAATATTTTTCCCACATAGGAGCTGAATTGGGAATTTAAATAAATATTTTAAACTTTTTCCTAAGTGTGGAAATGCTATTAAAAATGATGTGTAATTGAAGTCCAGCGACATCTTGTCAAGAAAAAGATAGAGCCATTGTATAGTCTTACCCCTCTTATGACTTCGAATATTGACAAGTAATCCCCAAACTTTCACAAGTGTGTTTGAGTGACTTAAGTTTTTAGGATTAGGCAGATTTTCGGGCTATTGTGAGGGAAGTCCTATTGCGTCGTTATTATGAATATTATAAACATCGGTCAATACGTTTCTGAGTTACATCAAAAAAATTTTGAAAAATCAAGCAAATTTGCCCTATTTTCACCTATATGAACGAACTTTAAAAACAAAAATATGAATGGCTCTAATCATATAAAGAATGACCTATTCCGGCCTAAATGACACCTTGTGATTTTTTCTATCATTTTGGGCTTCCGAGATAGTCTTTCAAAGAGTAGTATTTTTTGTCTTAAAATTGTGCCTGCGGCAATAACTCAAGGCTCATATCTCATTCACATTTTCCTTGAATACAAAATTGAATGTTGAATTCTGTAGAATGCATAATGTTACACGTATGGAATAGGTAGATTATTGTTAAATAAATTTCATGATCGTGTTACAAAAGCTTAAACATGACATTTTGATTTATTTTCTCAAAATCCTTGGATTTCGTTTATCTTTTTAAAGTATATACTAACGGCCGTTCTAAGCCCAGACACTCAACGTAAACTTTTAATATTAATAAACACAAAAGATATGAGTGATTAAATATGACGAAAAAAAATATTGTGTCACCTACAAAATGTTTTATTTTTTAACTGACATCATTCGCGCACAATTTCAATAGAGATAGTTTCTCTATCATCTATAAACAATATATACCGTTTCTCAATGAAGATTAGTTTTGGAATAATAGTGCTTCAAAATGTGCCTTTGCATGATTTGTTCCGTTAAAAAGTCCATATTTAGAGCATTATAATCTTAACAGTATTTAGTATATATACATGAAAATGTAACAGCATGTATTATACAAGAGTATAAGGTGATTGGAGATAATATTTCATTGCTTTATCTTTATTAGTCCTGGAGTCTTAGTGACTTTAATAGCGGTAATAATTGCAGTCCATTTTACCCCCCAAAAATACTCTATTCAATTGTTGCCTGCGACAATAAGCCAAGGCTTTTATTTCCTGAATATTTTCCCTGAATACAAAATTGAATATTTTGTTTTTAGAATGCATATAATTGTACGTATAAAATAGATAGATTATTGTTAAATGAATTTTATGGTTGATACAAAAGCTTTAAAAAAGGCCTTTCGATAATTGTTTTCACAAATTTTCAATTCGTTGCATTCCATTTTTCTTTTTAATCTATATAATGGGTACAGTAATAAGCCCAGCCACCCAATAGTATCTGTTTTTTATAATAAACAAGAAAGATATGAGTGATTATATTTGTAGAAAACTAATTTTTGTCCCATTCAAAATTCTTATTATTAAACTGACATCATTCGTGCACTATTTCAGCCAAGATAGTTTATCTATGATCTATAAAAAATATATACTGTTTCTCAAAGAAGCTTAGAATTGAAAAATAGTGCCGTAAAAGGTACCTTTGCATGAGTTCTTCCATGTAAAAGTACATATCTATAGAATTGTAATTTTAACAATTTTTACTCCTTATATGAAACCTATACACTCTCCGTCAATAATTAACTGAGATAGAGGGTAACAAAATGTAAAATAGATACAAATTGTAAGAGTTACCGCTCTCATACTTTTTAACATACCCATACCGGGCACTAATTAAATAAAGTCCACACTAATGCCGTCTAAATGCAACTATTTGCAATCCCCAATGAAGCTTAGTTTTTGAAAAAGAGTACTTCAAAAGTTTTATTAAACCGATTTTTTTTCAATTTGCAGCAGTCTGACCTGAAACCCCCAATTAACATATGGACAAGCTTATTCTATCAATACAAGTTTTGAAAAAATTATAGGCAAAAAAAAAAAAAAAAAAAAATCAGGCCCCAAAAAGTATAATATGAGACGTTATTTTGAGATGAATTTTCCGGGGTATGAATTAGCATGATATGAATTGTCCGGTATGAATTGTCCGTGGTATGAGTTGTCCTGTCACCGATATTGAACTACTGTGTATCATCTTCAGTGGCACATACACATCAGTAGAGATGCTATAATTCGTAATATTTGGCGCCTGGCGACATTATTGCAGCTGGCGACTAGACTGTCATCTACGGTAGGTTTATCACTATAACTGTCCAAGGTAAATAAAAATTTTCCTGTGGAAACACTGAGGCAAAGTGTCCGTAGGCAAAGTATCCGTAGGCAAAGTGTCCGTAATGCAGATTGTCCGGTAGGCAAAATGTCCGGTAGGCAAACTGTTCGTAGGCCCACTGTCTCGGTAGGCAAACTTGTCCGTTAATGGCAAATTGTCCGTACGAGCAAATTGTCGCCTAGGACAGGAGCTGTCCTGATAGGCAAACTGTCGCGTCCACGTACGTGTGATGACCATGGAAGTGATAATTAATATGGATAGGAGAGATGATGGTGAACTGTCGATAATCATATTGACAATTGTGAGGCGAATGGTGTGATGTAGTAGTATCATTCGAGAGAAAGAGAGCATAACGAGAAGAAGGAATATATTTGCAGTAAATGGAGTATTATGATTATGACGGTAGAGAAAATAAAAATGAAAATGATGAAGAGAGTAGGAAAGTTATGGTGACAAAAATCAATGATGAATTGATCAAGGAAATATATTGAGTGTGTGTATTAAGAGAGAAGCGATGAGAGAGTGCGAGAAGAGATAGAGAGAGAGAGAGAGAGAGATAGAGTAGAGTAGAGAGAGCGAGAGTGAGATAGAGAGTAGTAGGAGATGAGAGTGAGTGAGAGAGAGATAGAAGAAACTGAGAGAGAGAGAGAGAGTAGAGAGAGAGATAGAAGATGAGAAGAGAGAGAGAAATGGAGGAGATGAGGAGAGAGAAGAAGATGAGAGAGAGAGAGAGAGAGAGAGTCGTAGGGATGAGAGATGAGAGAAGAGAATGTAGAGAGAGAGAGCATAGTCTGCGCGAGCGAGACCGGGGGATAGGAGTAGGAGAGAGAATAAGGAGGGAGAAGAGAGAGAGAGGAGAGAGAGGAGAAGAGTAGCACGAGCGCGAGAGAGAGAGAGAGAGTAGAGAGAGGCGAGAGGAGAGAGAGAGATGAGAGAGTTTCAGTCCAATGTCTATTCAATGACATTCTCATCTCATTTCCTGAGGGAGGCCGCAGGCCTACGCTGAATACCTGCACCCTTGGGCCTTCCCCTGCCGCACGACGTGACTGCAGCACTGTTGTGCCGCATCAACCTGGCATTGGACAACATCGTCACCTGAGTAGTCTAGTGGACAGGTCAGCCTGGCCCTGACAAAAGCCCAGGCGCTGCTATCTCACCGCAGGCCAAAGACATCACCAATTTGCCTGCACCAGCATCCGGCTTGCGCAGATCACTCCCCCTTCATAGATCCATCTCCATCCCTGGGGTGGAGTTTGACGGCGGGGACTGACCTTTACCAGTCATGTCCGGAGATAGGCTAAAAAACTCAGGCCCTGAGACTCATCTGTGTGTCACGGCGGCATCTCCATTCTTCTAGATGCCCCAAGAGGATTAAACTGGTATGTACAAAGTCTGAGGTACGTGCCCCTAATGGAGTACTCACGGGCCGCCTGAAGCATGGTCTTGCCTGCCCGCCCTCCTTACGTGGCCACACTAGAACCGCGTCCAGAGAAGAGCCGCGATTGGTTAGAGATAAACGTCCCACCACGACGCGGGGCTGAATCCTTCCAACCCCTCCAGAATCGCGGATGTTGGCAAGGTTTTATTTGTCTGCACTAAGGCACTAAATTCCACACTCCCCACCTGGCAGCCTCAGCTCCCAGGGCCCCCGCCGCCCCTTCACTCCACCCGTGCGCCCCAGCACAGGACGTGGCAATTGACTGTGCCCTTCTCCGAAGGACAGAGCACCACCTATGTCGCTTCTTACCCCGCTACGGCGTCTGGTTGAACCAGGTGTAGTTATCATCCCCAAACAACTGACCTCCATCACCGAAGGTCGCCTCGCTCAATGACTTTGAAGCGAGGGGTTGAAACAGCTGGTTTGATGGCCTAATGTATTAATGTACCATTAAAATGATGCCCTTTTTCTATTATATTGTAGCTCTAAGTAGCTCTAGTGGTAAACCTAGCGCTTTAGTTTATAATAATCACCAATGTACTAACAGTTAATGAAAAAAAAAAAAAAAAAAAAGAGAGAGAAGAGAGAGAGAGAGAGAGAGAAGCGAGAGAGAGAGAGAGAGAGAGCGAAGAGAGAGCGAGAGAGATAGAGAGAGGCGTAGAGAGATAGTAGATAGAGAGAAGAGTTGGAGAAGAGGAGAGAGAGAGAGATAGAGAGATGAGAGCGAGAGAGAGAGAGAGAGGAGAGAGAGATCGACCGAAGAGAAGAGAGAGGAGAGAGAGATAGGAAGAGAGAGAGAGAGCGAGAGAGAGATGAAGAGAGATAGAGAGACGAGAGAAAGAGAGACAGAGGAAGAGAGAGAGAGAGAGAGAGAAGAGACGAGAGAGTAGAGAGAGAGAGAGAGCAGAGAGAGAGAGTAGAAGAGAGAGGGAGAGAAAAAAAATGTATGCGTATTGGCTTCGTACGCTCGCCGAACTGTGCCAGGATTCAGAATCGTCTGGCATCGGTTCACAGCCGTACGGTGCGGGCCTGCCATGTTCAACCGAGCGGAGTTCCTTCCCGGCCGTACCACTCCATCACAGTCACACTATACCTAACGCATACCTGCAGCTACAATTAATTGATATTATTAATATTCATGATTTTCACAATAAGTTTGAACCAATACGTAGTTTCGTGCCCCGTACGAAGAGAGAAGGAAAAACAAAATATTTGAAAGCCTACAATTACATAAACTGGGGCAGTCATAACTCGCGGCTGATAGTTGACAAACCAACCTCACGAGGAAGATGTGGAGGGTGGGAAAGGACAGACGACATACACACGGACTGCCAGACAGCACGATACGGCAACAACACAAAAATATAGAACAAAAGTACACAAGAAAACAATAAGGGTGGAGACAAAGAAGTGTCAAAAAAGACGTGGTATGCCTTGTAACGGGAGGAATATACATTAATAGGGGAAGGAATGAAAATAACAATATGAATTATCATAAGCTGGGGGAACGTAGTAATTTTCCTCCCGCCTCAGTCCCCTCTGAATCACTTGTTTAGGTTTATATTTGAAGCCGGTATAATTAGACACGTAGCGGAACGATGTGAGAAGGGGTTCTACGTTATGACTAAGCTTGGAAGCGACCTAGACCGTTCGCTGAGTTAAGGTCGCCTGTGGGGAGATGTTTTCTCGCCCTTGGTAAAGGGTCCCCAAGTAGGCGCTGTGGCGGACCTGGGGCCAAAGCGGAATCATAATTAGCAGAGGGGCAAGGCTACAGGCAAATTACAGGCCAGGCCCGTTGTGAGGCCAAGGAGAAAGGAGGAATAAAGAAAATAAGTGAGAATAGGAACTTGGAGTTGGGATCAATCAATCAAGTAATTGGGGCATATGCCGGGGGGGCGCTGTCTGTGCTTCGCCCACCGGCTAGCGACGCCACTCCCGGGGGGTCAACCGGAGCCGCGTGGAGTTTCCTGCAGGCTCCTTTACCGCATACCAAGCAGCTCTCAGCAGAAACATCGAACTTGCAGCCACGAGCGATTGTGTCGCCCCCTGGCCCTCCTCCACGCCGGTTGGTCATCTTACAGATACAACACCGATGGAAGGATCGGTGTTTCAATGTAGCTGTGGCCGACATGGCGCATAAGCCGGAGTTGGGTGCTTGACGGACTATGCAGGTAATAGGCCTCGTGCTCGTTTCACGGTGCAATCGCTTGATTGACACGTAATCATCCCAGCGATGAAAAACCCATGATTCTAATACGTAGACACTTATTACCAAAGGCATTAGATTCGTCTCTTCAAGTCACGTATTTAGTGTCCATGTCTCACAATACCTAGAGGTAAGCAGGGACCACAACGACTTGAGAGATGCCGGATCTTGGTCTTGCCTGTTCTGCACCGGTAGCCGACACCGCCATACTCCCGCTTAGCCGGTCCACAACACCGTGGGCTTATGCAATCACCGTAGACTTCTTGAACTGTGGACCCGACCGTCATTATGGACTGCGCTACCAGTGTCATGGTAAAACTTTCGCAAGATCCTCAATGGCCTCCCACAGCATGAACATACTAGTACGCTGCTTCATCTAGTAGTCTCCAACACCTGGACCTTGGTCAATGAGCGGAGACCTCAAGTCCCAAAGGCTTGCCTCCTCGTGCAGCGCACTAGATGGAGGCCATCACCGAGGGCCCAAATACCAGCGACTCAGCAAAGATTATCTTCAGTGTGCATACAGCGTACAAAAACTAGATCAGTGATCTTTGGTGCTGGAAAAGCCAGAAGGTGCTCCAACAATCACTTTGCTCTACAACCTTGTCCCCTAACCCAGTCCCATAGCAAGCGTTGACAAAGGTGAAGAAGAAATGGGGCAAGGACGCCCGCGCAATGCCTCACATCCTGTATTAACATGAAAGAACTTGGATACCCTGCCCCAACACACTTCACAAGCATCTCTCAGTCCCAAATTAAGAACAGCCCATTTTATCCAAACCATAGTCCTTGCGAGTATCCCTCGAAGTCCGCAGAGATTCCAAAAGTGACTCACGTTGCACTGATTCAAACGCCTTCTTTGAGATCACATGGCGTAGCAAGCATCCCCTGTCGAAAACTCTCGTCAGGCGTTTCCACCAGACACTAATCTCAGGATACGGTCCTTTGTTGTGACTTCCCAGGCGTGAACCCAGACTGATGAGGTCCTGATAGCTTTCAACCAGATGACTGCGAATCCGCGTTGTCAACAATATATGGCAAGCACGCTGCCTGGTACTCTGAGCAAGTGTAATACCTGGGCTGTTAATTGTGCCTTCCTGACGGTCCCTTTGCCCTTTCCAAGATATGGACGACCCGCCCGAGAACGTGCCCGTTTGCGAAGTCAGGGTAGGAATAGTCCGCTGATTGCCACAAAGTCATTACAGTACGCATGCAAGGCCCGCTGGATCGATTCACTCCTACCCCCAGCTTTTGAGGGAGCTCCGCCTTATATTCCAAACACCGAATCTGCCTTTCCACCCCTCAACTGATATAGTGCTACAAGAGCTGTCGCTGACTTCGTCAAGGATAGGGTGCTTATTTCGTACACTGGGAGGTCGGCATCCACGGTCTGGTGAAGACCCGTGTGTGAAATCGTGTGCTCGGATGTGGAGGGTCCAGCCTTGAACAACTAGCCCAAGACGTTACTCAGTCCAGCGAGCCATCTAGCCCATCTATGTCCGACAACGAGGCGCCCATCTGCTGTTGCTGTATAGCACTCGCCCGAGAAAGGAACATTGGAACGAGCTTCTTCAGGGCTCGGTAGGCGGGTCGGAGGTCATTAGCGTTCAAATGACCCTCGACATCCTTAGCGAGACTACTGACATACCTCTCCTTGTCTCTCCCCAGAAGGGTTCTAGTCCGGCGTTCTAGCCCTGTGCTGGTCCCAGTTCCCAGCCAGCCTGGCAGCGCGACTCTCCTCAATTTTCTCCAGCGTCTCCGTCGAGACAAAACCACGCCTTGACATCGGGCGCTCTCCAATACACTCCTTGGCAGCCTGTTGAGTTGCACGTTTGAAGGTATCCCACAGTTCTAAAGGGTCCCCGAGAGCACCGAGCACATCAAACCGACTTGAGACTGCCACCGCATACTCATGAGCACATGTCAAGTCCTTCAGTTTCTCAAGATGAAACACAGTATGGTTACCTCTTGAGATTCTTCTGGACTTGACATGAAGCTTAAGTGTAGCAACAGCAAGTCTGTGATCTGTTCCAAAGAACTCAGCACTCCGGTAAACCCTGCAGTTCTGGAGGATCCTCCAACGAGTACAAACGAGGATGTGGTCGATCTCCTTAGCTACCCCTCCGGCATTACTATACCAGGTCCAGCGGGGCAGCTCTGGCCTCTGATACCAAAAACCTGCAATTCTCAACCTTCTGGATCTTGCAAAGTTCAGAAGGAGAGAACTGTTGGTGTTTCTGGTACCGGATCCATGGGGACCAACACATAACTCGTAGCCATCTCTCACAGTGCCAGTAGTAGCATTGAAGTCGCCCAAGACAATGAGTGTGTCCCGAGGAGGACACTGGTCTAAAACAGGGTCGAATTTGGCGTAGAACATCTCCTTCTCTTCAGTTTTACGTATCTCGGTAGGAGCGTACACTGCAACAAGAGACATGAAACCCAAAGTGTGTTTCATCCTCACCCGCATTATACGCTCATCAACCGGAGTAACCTCAACAACTGACGGCTGCAGTTTGCTGAAGATGCCTATAGCTACTCCCCGTACACGGTGACCATTGCTCATGCCGGATCAGTAGTAGGTGTAACCCCCACTGCTAGTCTCGCCACTGCCAGGCCTCCTCGTCTCAGAGAATCCCACTATTTCCACCCTCAGCCTACTGAGCTCGCCCGATAGGAGAGGTAGTCGAGGATCGTCTGAGAGGCTCAGAACGTTCCACGAGCCCACACGAAGAACCCTCCGCAGGCTGATCCCAGGAGTGATTCGACGGGCAGGCGCCGCTTCTGCACCGCCCCTGCCACCCCCATCAGAAAAAGTTGGGCTTGGGGGCCCTACCACTTGATTTAGAGTGCGGGATTCCCGAGGGCTTTGCCCCGCACTCATCATAGGCAGACCACTAGTGGGATAGACTACATTATATTAGGATAACGACTTGAGCATTACGCGTGCGTATCGTTAATGTGGTAACAGTGCAACCGAAGTTACCAGAGATAGTAAACTATATTAGGATAACGACTTGAGCATTACGCGTGCGTATCGTTAATGTGGTAACAGTGTATCCGAAGTTACCAGAGATAGTAAACTATTTTAGGATAACGACTTGAGCATTACGCGTACGTATCGTTTGGGGAGAAGAAAACATAGAATTAAGACAACTTGTGAATGTATAATTATTACCAATTACAAGCAAAGGGAAAAATATATTGATGATTATTTATTAACGAAATATTATTTAGATCCAAACAGTACTTACCTTTTTCTCACATCTTTTATTTTATTTTTATCCATATATATTGTTTTTCCCACTACATGTGGGTGGTGGCAGCAGAGTAACCAGGACTGTAGAGTAAACGTTTTGAAACGGGCACTACATAATGGTGACAGCGGTTTGGATCCATTCGATGGATCCGCGTACCCACGAGCCAACTAACTCCTAGTTAGTTTTTTTTTCTCTTGCCAAGTGCCAGTTATCCCAGTGATCACATACTGTACAGTATGGTGTGTACAGAGTATAGGTGTACATATAGGTGTATAGAGTAGCGTTAGTGACTATGACTAGTTCGCTCAGACCGTGGAGGAAGATGATCCTAACGTAACAGTAGTTTATAGAGCGCCAGGATGACAGGGGAGAAGCGCGTAATCACGCACAAGTATCAGGCATGGGCGGTAGTGCAGGCTATAGGAGGGCCGGGTCACCCACCGTAAATAGTAACAGAATGCGTAAACCAGTGTTGAGGCTTGGAAGACGCCCCCAGCAAGTAAGCTACTTCGGAGGGCTGTTGTGGACTTAATAGCCACCGTGGAAGCCCAACACTAGTTGGAAAAATCAGGGAAATTTAATTATGTTTTATTTACGCATGGGAATTTTTTTTTTAAGATGGAGGGTTTAATGGGTTTTTCAGTAGAGGATTTGGAGGATTTCCTCCAAAAGGAAGCAAAGGGTAGCGAGCTTAAGAAGGGGGGTCCAAAACAATGCGAGCGATTCAAGTGGTGATCAATTAAAACAAGAAGGGGAAAACAAAAGAGCCCTTTTGGTTATTTTTGAGAAATAAGGGAGAGGAGAAGGAGCCAGGAATAGTAGGTCTTTGATAAACCCGAGATGTAAGAGTGCTAAACCTCAGTGTTTTGAGGGAATCGAACAGAGGGAATTTGAAATTTTTTTTTTTCCCCAAATAAATTTTTTTCAGGGATGTGGAGGACGAAAGAGGATCTTATGACTAAGTAGATCCTCATTAGCATATTTAACAGAATGCCCTCAGTCAGCATGATTTTAGTCTAAAACACCTTAAACTTATTGGTTAAGCGATGAACTAACAGACAATAAGGTCGACTAACCCTTAAAGCATTTCTAAAGTCCAGTATGATGTAGGCAATCCACAAGACTTTGCAAATAAACTCAAATGCAAAAACGCCATCGGAACGAAGCAAAAAAAACATCCAGGAAAAATTCCCCCGTAGGGAAAATCATTAAAACAAAAACTTTTTAAGGGGGTTTTTCCAACCCAGTAAAGAAAATTTTGAGTTTTTTTAGGATGAACAAATCCCTTTAAAAAAAATTCTAGAGAAGTGAGACCGAAAGGGCCATCATTATGGGAAGAGGGAAACTATAGGATACCGGGGAAAACCGCCCCGGCAGTTTCAGAAATAACCCCCCTTTCTCAGAGTATCCTCCAAATAAAGGAAAGTCACGGGCTGTCGGCTGCCCTCGAGGTTAAGAACTGCGTGCACAGATAGAAGGGAGGGGAAGGAAATTTAAAAAACCCTTTAAAAGTGGGAAACCCGACCAAAGCCGTCGGTTTACTTGGAGAAGGGTTTCACAATGTTTTGTCCCACTGAAAGAAAAACCACTCGGGCCGCAACTGTCGAAGGAAAACAATAGAAACGCTTGTTTCGTTGCGGAAAATTTGGGTGGGGAGAGGGAACCCAAAATTGCCCGGGGGGAGGACGGGATCTTCCCGTGCTATTTAAACATCAAATCCCCAATAATCCCCTTAGCCATTAATTTTCACGCCATGGAATTTTATTAGCACAGGAAGCGAATATTCACTTTAAAAAAAGCCAGTTTAATTTTACAACTTAAAATAAGAACCCACGTAACATCCCCTAGTTTAACCGGTTAAAAAAACGGCAAGGAGTTGGGAAATCTTAGGTCGTAAGAGTAAAAATACCCTTAGGAATAGATAGAACAATAAGTTAAGTTAGTTGTTCCAGTCAGTATTTATCCCCCCAAGCCCGATAGGTATGAACATAATGGACTAGAAAAATAACTATCAATTCAAAAAAAAGAAAGTCATGTGGGCTCCCCTAACTTATCCCTTAAATTTTTTGTTAAAACCATACGGTCCATCAGAGCATTAAGAGTGAAAAGGCAAAGAGGAGGTGCATAAATCAAGCTGTCATAAAAGGATACACAAAGTTACCTAAGACCAAAAGAACTCAATGGTTAAATTTGTCAGTAACGGGGGTAAAAGGAGCCACTCTCTGGTGGACACAAAAAAAAAATGCAAAATTAGACCTGTATGCTCCGGGTTAAAAAGAAAGCTATCTTTTCCCATTAATTAAAAACATAGTGGACAGCTGAATTTTTAGCCCGGGGTAAATTTACTAAATATAAAAGTAGAAACTCAAAAGAAATTCAAGAACAAAAGTTAGGGCCCGGAACCGTTGTCTCCCCCCTGGAGATAACGCAATGTTCCCCGATAGTGATGGTACGAGGGAAAAATGGTACCCCCCGGGAACGAATACAGGCAATTCTAAAAAAAAGGAGCGGGAAAACACTTAAGTGAACGGAAAAGGCCCCATTTTTCGCCTTGATAAAGGGCACCATGAACTATTTTATCTTAGATCGGGAGAACTAGGCACCATAAAAACAAACCCCGTCTTTTAAAAGGTGTTAGATCCAAAACCGTGTAAGGGGAGTTACATATAGGAAACCGGGAGAAAGCAAAAGAACAAATAGCAAAAATGTTGAGAAAAATGAAAGAAAGGCCATAATAAAAATTTTCCACAGCTGCGGGGTTAAGTCCTATATACTGGTTAACAACCGAAGGGGGAAAAAAGGATTTGTCAAAGACTTAGAAAGGTGAATCAACCTTCCCCAGGGAAACACCCCCTCCCTAAATTGGAAGGTTAGTAAAATCGGTAGCGGCTATGAATATATGCCACCCTAAAATTAAAAGATGCGTTTATCAGTACTGTTAGATAAAAGTAAAAAAGATCTAAAACTTCAGTGAAGGAATTCCTTATATAGATTAAAAAGCCCTCCCTTTCGATTAAATTGCAGGCCAATTTTCTCTCGCAAATTACCCCCAGATCCTAACCCCTTTTACTGAAAAAAAATTGGCTTAAAGATTGTCTGGATGAAATAATCCTGATGGCACCCAGTTACGAGAAATTTTTGGGAAAGGATCGATAAATATTTGGACATCTATAGATTTGGAGTCAAATTAAATCGACCAAAGTAAAAAGGACAAAGAAAATAAATTTTCGGGGACACGTAGTGAACAAGGAAAAGAAAAGTTTTCATCCTATCTAACACTTTGAAGTCCCAACACGGGTTTTTTGATATACAAAGCGCCGCTACGTCAGCACAAACTAGGCGGACCGAACCGCTGACCGAACACGGGACGCTGCACTTTTGCAACCCCCCGTCTCTCCAAACCCCTTGCCACCCTGACGGGCTATGAAAAAGGGAAGGTTCCCAAAACCAACCCAGACAATATGGCAGCCGTAGAAAAAATGAAACCCCAACTAATTCAAAAAACCGAAGATTTCTGGGTATGGTAGGTTTCTAAGGAATAATAAAAGGGATTCGCTAAGATAGCAGTGTTTATCAAAAATTTGACCAAGAAAGAAAACCCCTTCAAAGGTCAGAGGAAAGCCAGAAGCATTTCAGTATTAAAAAAATAAACGACTAGTGCTCCCTCTTAAAAAGGCCAATTTTAAAAAAACCCTTTTTGTTTTGGTAGCGAGCTACCCAAAAACTCACGTAGGAGCGTATGATGCAGTATAGTGATGGGGGAAAAGCCCGGTAATCTCTTATTTTTCCAAAAAATTAAAAACCAGTTGAGACGAAATACTCAGTAGATAGATAGGATAGGATGGGAAAAACCAATAGGGAACCTTAGGAATAGTTTTAAAGTTGCAGACATTTTTTCATAATTTCCTGTGGGGAAACCCAAGGTGATCATCAAACAGACCCCCAAACCGTAGTGCCCCGTCTTAAAAACGAACCAAGTCCCTAGGATGAACAATTTGGGTCCTAGAGATGAGAGACTATAGGGACAAATAGAGTATAAAGTAGGGAAAAAAACACGTACAACCAACTTAGTAACCAGTAAAATCATTCGATTCAATAGAAAAAAGGGGGTTAGGGAAAAAATAAAGAAGAAATAAAGGAAATGCAACGAGAGGCCCTAGGGGAGAGAAATGAAGAGTACTAAAAGGAGGCAGAATACCCCAAACTAAAATACCCCAGAAAACTTTTGATTAATTCGTAATAGAAGGAGGAATTTTATATTTTTCTAAACCCCAGTTTGAAAACAGTATACACTATTTATTTGGGTTTTTTCCCAGTGAACTGAAGCGAGCGGCTTTGGAATTTAAATTCACAAAAGGAATCAGGTCTTTTGGGGAGAGGAAATCAAAAGTAAAGCAGAAGGCTTTTTTATTTGGGCCCAAACCCAAAAAGGATTGAGAGAATATGTAGGGAACTGTTTTGGCATGCCAAAAACCCCTAAAGGGGGCGTGGGCCCCCCAAAACAATGACAAGAAATACCATCAGTAAGTAAACCTCTAGAGGTAACATAAACTAACAGACCCTGGGAACGGGGGCCCACGGATACCGCTATGTTTAACATAAAAGATCATTATATAGGTTTTCTACCTTTTTTAAAATTAAGGGCTAGGTGACCGACGAAGTATGTAGAATTTTAGGGAATATGTCAGTTTATTTTGGGACCCCCTACCTTTGTTTTTTGGTAATGAAAGGAGTTTTTTCGTCACACAATTCAAAGAGTTGTGTGACTCATGTGAGATACAAATTTGGATACACCACGCCTTACCATCCACAAGGGAAAAAGTATCTCAGAAAAGATGCACCGAACAAATGAAAACATTTCTCAAACCTGTGCAAGGGTTTCCTCAAGGTGGCCCAAAATCCTTTAAACTCAAGAGTATAAATAGTGCAGTGCATGACACCTGGGTACCCAACCTTTCTATGTTTTTTTTCCCCCATACGCTCCAAGGTTGATTAGTGTGAAGTTACCACAATTGACTCAAGGATGAACAACAGTGGCACACGAAATAATCACAAGAAAAATTTGGAGAGAGGTAAAAAAAGGCGGGAGAAGCTAATTGTTAAAGAAAAAAAGAAAGGTTTGGGAAAGAGAGAAATTTGCGTGGGTGAAAAGAGAAAAATTTTTTAGCGGGCACCATGAAAACTTTCTTAGTGGTTGGGGGCCCTACAAAAAAAGGTGGGAAATATTGAAGATGGGGTTTTTTTTTATATTTTTTAGAAAAATTAAAATTTTACGGCAAACATGTACAGCGCGCGGCCGAGCAAATTAAGCGTAGTAGGGCAAGATGGCTGGCGTTGGAACCCCAGAGATAGTAATTTTAGAGGAAAAAATTTGGCAACCCCACCTAGAGAGGGAGACCAGTGAGGGAATACTTGAAAAAATGTTGATGACAGACATAAGGGTTAATCTCTAGAGAGAAAGAATTAACGTTCCCACTTTCTCTAGTGAAAGGAGATTTTGAGGAAAGGGCCCCAGAAAGACTTATAGTGGTTTAAAAAATTTTTTTTTTGCTTTAGATATAAAGTGTGTACAAAAGGTTACACAGTTTTTCATTGAAACCCAAAACCCCCAGGTTGTCGAAGAACCCGAGGGTGTGCTTGGCTCTGAGCTTTTGCTCGATGGGTTTTAAACGCAGGAGTATGATGCCTCAAGCAGGAGGTGAGCCTTATTGCAAATACTGAGGGGATGGAGTAGATCCCGTCTGATTTCTTCCTACCACCTCCCCCCAGGTTATGGGGGTAAAAAAAGAAAATTGCCATTCCAATAGAGGGACGGGCTAGTTTTCCACCCCATAGGGGTTTTGGCCTTAACAATAAAGAGGAAATGAGAAAGTTCTTATTTCAAAGGTATAAAAGCATCACATTTAAAATAGGATTCCCCCAAAATGGTTAAATCGCTCATGGGAGGGAAGTGATAAAGTTAAGAAAACATACTATCTCAATTTTTTTTGTAAAAATTTCATTGGAAAAATTGGATTGTGCGGAAAAGGAATATTTGTTTGTGGTGATAGAAGATTCCTTAAAAATTTAAGGAAAATTTTGTGTGATTTATGAAATTTTTTTTTTATTTTTTTGTTAATATCTGGTAGGGGGGCTTTATGAAGGACTGAGGGAAAAAAATTTTTTTTGGGGGGGAAGAAACTATGTAAAGAGAGAAATTACATAAAAAAGGGGAAGAGATAAATAACATATAAATATCAATAAGCTAAAGAGGAATTTTCCTCCACGCCTCAGTCCGAAACCTGGTTTGCTTATATTTTAGCCGTATATTAGACACGTACGGGGCGAGGGGAAAAAGGGGGGGTTTTACTTCAGGGGTAACTTGAGAAACAGCTAGACGTCGCTGATTAAGTCGCCTGTGGGAGGGGATATTCTCCCCTTTGGGAAAAAGGGTCCCAAGGTAGGAGCTGTTGGCGGACCTGGGGGCCAAGCGGTCATAAATTTGCAGAGGGGGGGAATACGCATATTACACCAGCCGTGTGAGGCCCAAAGGGGAAAGGGGGAATAAGAAAAAAAATGAGAAGGGAAATTTTGGAATTTGGGATAGGGAAACATTATATTTGGATAAAACCCTTGAGCTTTAGCGTGCGTATCGCTAATGTGGGAACAGGCAACCGAAAATTACCAAGATAGTAAAAATATAATTAGGATAACACTTAGCATTACACTGCGTTTCGTTAATGTGGGAACGGCAACCAAGTTACCAAGATAGTAAAATTATTAGGATAACGATTGAGCATTCGCGTGCGTATCGTTAGGGGAGAAGAAGACTTGAATTAAAAATTTTGGGTGTATAATTATTACCAATTACAAGCAAAGGGGGAAAAATTTTTGAGATTAATTATTAACGAAATATTATTTTGATCCAAACAGTACTTACTTTTCCTCAAAAATCTTTTATTTCATTTTTATCCCTTTTTAAATTTCTTTTTCCCCCTACATGGGGGGTGGTGGAGCAGAGTAACCAGGACTGTAAAGTAAACGTTTTGAAACGGGCACTACACGATGAAACTTAATAATTCGAGAACAGAAAAAATACATGATTCAAGAAAAAAATACACGACAATAACAACAGAAAGGCATGAAGGAAGCCTAAAAAAGCAATAATAAATAGATAAATAAATAAATAAATAACGAATATTTATTATAGGTAAAAAATTTAAGAGAGTAATCAAACAGCTGTAACAGGTAAGGACAAAGACTCACTTATGTAGTCTTCTTGTCCAGGATACCGTGACAGGATCTCGTTGTTGGTGTCTGGGGGTGGGGGGCGTCCGTCCCTACCACCATCACCACCACCACCCACACCACCACCACGCCCACCCTCCATGCACCGTCGGGAACGCCCCCCAGAGGGGGTGTGTGGGTGTACCTGTGATCGTTTATTCCTCAGGTTTTGGAAGTTTTACTTCGGAGGGTTTTTTTTATTCACTTTTTTTTTTTTTTTTTTTTTATCTGTTCTCGAATTATTCAGTTTAGGCACACACTTTTTTATATTGTATTTTTTTAAACACTGTTTGCTTGTAATTGTTGTCTTGTCACACTGATAACATAACAGGTTACATCCTTGTGTGGGTATCGGTGTGCTGCTACCTCGTTATCATGTTACAATCGCACTCACTTTTTTTTTTTTTCCACCAAGATATCATTCATTCATAATTTTCCAGTGGTATTTCACGCGTTGTCTCGCTGCTGTCTAGACCCTATCAAAATACTCTGGCCTCATTTTCTCTTTCTCTTATTTTTCTGGTCTAAACTAACACTGTATAACTGTATACGTCAAGATTTCACAGATATACAGGAGGGAAAGGGACACAGATAGGCTTTCTTTATACAGATTAACCATTTGTCCCAAGATTAAAAAAGAGTACTCCCGGGATAATCTCCTTCACTGGTTGTTAGGATTAGAGACGAAGAAGAAAAAATGTAACCTCTTCCTGCCGACCCAACCTGCCCACTCGGTCACGAAAACGCGCCCTTCGTTGAGTCGCGTGTTCCCCGCGCCACTAAATCGTCAGGGCAGGGAACAAGGGACGCCGTGCTTCTGTGTGCGACAAGTTACGACATGTACACGCGGCCTCTCAATCCACCTCATGCAACTAGGAAATAAACGTCCACACAAAAGATGTGGAACGTTTCCAAACTCCCGCAGACTTAAGTCAACTTGTTAAATATCCTCACCTTAAAATATTTATATTACAACCTGACCTAACCCAACCTATCCTTCACCATCCCCTTCTTTGATTTTCTTTACTTCTTACAGAGAAAAGAAAAGTGCTAAATTGTTCTTGAAAAAAGTAAAAAGAAAAAAGTAAAGAAAAAATAGTGTGGTGATGGCGGTGTGGTGGTGGTGTGGTGTGGTGGTGGTGATGGTGGTTGTTGTGGTGATGGTGGTGGTTGTGGTGAAGGTGGTGATGGTGGTGGTGATGGTAGTGGTGGTGGTGGTGGTGTGGTGGTGGTGATGGTGGTGGTGATGGTGGTGGTGGTGATGGTCGTGGTGGTGGTGTGCTGGTGGTGGTGGTGGTGGTGATGGTGGTGTGGTGGTGGTGGTGGTGGTGGTGGTGTGGTTGTGGTTGTGGTGGTGGTAGTGGTGGTGGTGGTAATGGTGGTAATGGTGGTGTGGTGGGTGGTGATGGTGATGGGTGTGGTGGTGCTGGTGGTGGTGTGGTGGTGGTGGTGGTGGTTGTGGTGGTGGTGGTGGTGGTGGTGTGGTGGTGGTGGTGGTGGTGGTGGTGGTGGTGGTGGTGGTGGTGGGTAGTGGTGGTGGTGGTGGTGGTGTGGTGGTGGTGGTGTGATGGTGGTGGTGTGGTGGTGGTGGTGGTGGTGGTGGTGTGGTGGTGGTGTGGTGGTGGTAGTGTGGTGGTGGTGGTGGTGGTGGTGGTGGTGGTGGTGTGGTGGTGGTGGTGGTGTGGTTGTGGTGTGTGGTGGTGGTGGTGGTGGTGGTGGTGGTGGTGGTGTGTGGTGGTGGTATTTGTGTGGTGGTGGTGGTGTGGTGGTGTGGTGGTGGTGGTGGTGGTGGTGGTGGTGGTGGTGGTGTGTGGTGGTGGTGGTTGGTGGTGGTGGTGGTGTGGTGGTGGTGGTGGTGTGGTGGTGGGTAGGGTGGTGGTAGAGGTGGTGGTGGTGGTGGTGGTGGTAATGGTGTGGTGGTGGTGGTGGTGTGTTGTGTGGTGGTGGTGGTGGTGGTGGTGTGGTGGTGGTGGTGTGGTGTGGTGGTGGTGGTGGTGTGGTGGTGGTTTGGTGTTGGTGGGTGGTGTGGTGGTGTGTGTGGTGGTGGTGGTGGTGTGTGTGTGGTGGTGGTGGTGGTGGTGGTGGTGGTGGTGGTGGTGTGGTGTGGTGGTGGTGGTGGTGTGGTGGTGGTAGTGGTGGTGGTGTGGTGGTGGTGGTGGTGCACGGTGGTGGTGGTGTGTGGTGGTGGTGCACGGTGGTGTGGTGGTGGTGGTGGTGGTGGTGGTTGTGGTGGTGGTAGAGGTGGTGGTGGTGGTGGTGGTGTGGTGTGGTGGTGGTGGTGGTGGTGGTGGTGTGGATGTGGTGTGGTGGTGTGGTGGTAGTGGTGTTGGTGGTGGTGGTGGTGGTGTGGTGGTGGTAGAGGTGGTGGTAGAGGTGGTGGTGGTGGTGTGGTGGTGGTGGTGTGGTGGTGTGGTGGTGGTGGTGTGGTGGTGGTGTGGTGGTGTGGTGTGGTGGTGGTGTGGTGGTAGAGGTGGTGGTGGTGTGGTTGTGGTGCTGGTGTGGTGGTGGTGGTGTGGTGATGGTGGTGGTGTTGGTGTTGTCGTGGTGGTGTGGTGGGTGGTGGTGGTGGTGGGTGTGGTGGTGTGGTGGTGGTTGTGGTGATGTGGGGGTGGGGTGGTGGTGGTGGTGGTGGTGGTGTGGTAGTGGTGTTGGTGGTGGTGGTATCGGTGAGCAGAGCCTCAGACATTGTTGTTGTGAGGATTACAAACACATTTTATTTGCATTGCACTAATGCATTAATTTCGCCACTGCACTAATGTCTCCAGGCACAAATATATACGAATTTAGCATAAATGGTAAAAGCTCGCTTCGCTCGCTTGGACAATGAGTTAAGAGACGAAATATAACTTTCTCCGCCAAATTTCTTCCTTTGCGCCTGTATACCTGGCTCCCACAAAAGTAGTCACAAGAAGAAGAAGAATTGGAAACATTTTACAAGCCTATATGACACCTGATTTCGGTTGAAATAGGTGTTCAAGCTCGCTTCGCTCGCTTGGTCAATAATAGCTAGCACTCACACGGTATTTATCTTGCCTTTCTTTAAATAATTATGGTCATGGTTTTATCATTTTATATTTAGGAAGAACATACTAATATAAGAAAGCTACACGAGGCCGCGAGACCTACACGTGGTAGTTCCTGTAATTAATTTTATTTATTTTCATATGTTTATTAATCTTTGTTCACATCACTTAAGGATCGCCTGAAGGTGCACGCTGGGGGAAGGGGGGGGGCGACTCACGGCCCGAGAGGTACAGTACGTACACACACACACGAGACACCGACAGATCAAACCGTGAGGTCTGTAAAGGCACTGAGATGAGGAGACGAGGTGGTGAGCCAGTATCAGGTCCGGTCCGGTCCGGTCAGCCGCCGCGCTGCAACCCCCTCACTCGAACCTGCCATTACAGCACTGGGGGGCTTAGGGATGTGCACCGGTATCCGGTATACCAAAATACCGGTATTTTAGCACCGGTATTACCGCTATTACCGGTATTTTTAATTTTCGGTATACCGGTATCGGTGTTAGTATTGCATCGGTATACCAGTATCGGTATATTATTTGGTCGGTATTAGATCTCGGTATTATGGTTTTTTTCTCTTTTTTTCTTTCGAAACAGACTCCTGACTAGTACCAAGACCAAGAACTGACTAGTGACTACTCCGACTGCCGAAACACGTATGGTAGCGTAACGCTCATTGGCTCAGAGCCTCAGAATCTGAGGCGCGTGTTATCATTTGCATGGCCGATTGCACCTCAGCTGACAATGCCGCTCTGTGATACCTCCCTCCCTCTCTCTACCCCTAATAGTGAGGTGGCTTAGTGAAATTACCGTTACATGACGGATAAAAGCATCGTGTTTTGCATGAGGCTCCCTTAGGGCCTATTGATGAATGTTAGTCTAGGAGCCCCTCCCTTCCGACGTTTAAAAAAAAAGGAAAAAAATAAAACTGTAAAAAGAATTTTTTTATTGACCTATTGAATTTTTTTTATATAAAGATGTTATTTAAATACAATTTTATAGAATTAAATATGAAACATTATTGAATTGAATTCGATAACTACTATATCAACAGTCACAGTGACTTACATACACTTTGATATGATCTCAGGAGTACATTTGCACTTGCAAAGTGGTGAGCAGTCAAGATTTGCTTTGGCACACTGGCAGATGGAGCAGTCCCCTTTGCAAGAACATTTGAATAGCTCCCTGCACGCTCTGGAAGCCTCTGGAATTGTCACCCAAGCTGGTACCCACGAATCTGATATCTTGGTCCAGGCAAAATCATGTGGAGAAGGAATCACTAGTTCTGTTTGTGTGCTAGTCGTCCAGATTCCTGCTTGATACACTGCACGTCGGACATGCTGAAGTAGCGCATCATTGGTGGGTGGCAGCTTGTCCATTGCTCTATTCTTGTGACAGAAGAGTTCCCTTCTTGTATCGTTGATGGATCTCAAAGGACTGGCTTTGTCATACAGGATAACAGTCCATCTCTCGATCTCATTGAAATGGTCATCGTCGACATCCAGCAGCTGGAAGGGATGACTGGCGAGATACACAAATGTCTCTGTGATGTCTTCATAAACATGCCAGGCCTGCCAAACTGACTTCTTGCCCTTGCCGTTGAAGGCAGAGGTTGTGTCGCAACCTGACAATGCATGAAATACAGGTAATGCTCGTGATTTTGGCTCCCCCAGGCTTGCACAGATGGCGTTTATGTGGAAAAACCTGTAATTTTTGCCCATGCCAAGGGCAACCCAGATGTCTGCCAAAGGATGAGTCGCAATCAGATCATGGAATGTGCCTGCAAGGATGACTACAGGATCTGTATCTACGGTACGCGCTTGAATAGTCTTTGCCCCCTGCTCCAGTGCATGCACTATGTGAACCACAACTCTGGTGTCCGCCTCTTCACGATTGCAGTTTTTCATGGGGGTGCTGGCACCAATAGACACCACAGCTTGCCCTGATGTGACATATGCAGCTTTGGCTGGTGGCAATTTTAACTCTTCAACCTTGGAAGTCAAAAAGGCGAACAGCTCCTTCTTGTTCAATGGGTCACGGAGGAAGTCCATCCAATTGCCTGGCAGTTTCGTCTTGCCTGAGACCTTCCTGCGCACGCCCTTGCCTCTCTTTTCCCGGGTAGACTCCTTCAAACTGTCTGATATGTATGTGTCCCACACAGCATCCAACCTCGTGGCAGTCTGTAGCTGCTTCTCCAGGTACGGTATGAATACAATGTCTGCATACTCATGGAAGGTGCTGTCGCTGGTAGTTGGTAGGAAGTGGACGATGACGGCACCATCCATGACTTTGCAGTCGTAAGTTGAGGGTGGCTCTGATTGCCCGGGCTGCTCAAGACATAGCAGCAGGCCAGACTTCGTGCTTGGTAAATGAAGCTTGCCAAGGTCTGAGAGGGAAGGAGGGAAGGACTATATTTCATGTGCAAAGAACTCAGTCAAGTCACCTTCCCGGTTCTGCATAAATATGTATAGCTGACCAAAGAGTGACACATTGTTCTGAAGCACTTTAATTCTCTTCCCCTGCTTAGATGTTACCTTGCGGTGATGCTTCCTGAAGATCACAAGAGAATTCCTGTGGATTGGGTCATGGATGGAGTGGCTGCGCACATCAAGCACATTCTTGACGAGTTCCTGTTACTGTTTCTTGCCTGTATCCTCCAAGGTGTGCACTGCGACTACCGCGGTTTCGTCTGCGCAGATTCGATTGTCGAGAGTTACTAAATCTGGGAAATCATCCAAGAAGGGATTGCCCATTCCTCTGATAGTTTCGGAGAGGCTAATAACCTGTCTCTGTAAGGACTTCTGTGTCGAGAGAGCCTGCTCGTGGTGCTGGAAGTTCTTGGGTATCTGTGGATCATCATAAGAAAGGTATTCTTCCTCAAACTGCTTCAGCAGTCTGGCAGTCTCTGGGCCAGAGAGCATCCATCGTCGAAAAGCAACCGGGTTTTGTGTGAGCCCAACAGCACCTCCCAATCCTTTCACAATCTTGTTCTCCTGCTCGTGAGCCTGATCAAATGGGATGGCACAGAACTTGTTGGTGGTCTTGGAAAGGACCCAGTGGGAACACCTTTCAAACTCATCATTGATAGTATCAGGCAAGGACTTCATGTCCCTGATGTGGATAGGCATCCACCGTGAGTAATTAACATGATCCAAGGCAAAGAAGAGCGGTGTGAGCTCCTCCAAGACCTCCACATACAGAGGGAAATTTTTCTCTCTGTGAGCCCTGACGAAAATGAGAATTAGGGTTTCATATCTCATGATCAGGTCCCAGTACATGAAAGTAGGACTCTTCTTCTTCATATCGTTTCTCCAGGCCATGGCAGATGCATTGTCTTTGGGGCCCTCGCTGAGCATGAAAGCCTCCTTCTGGAGAATATGCAGGGTCAAGAGAGTGACTTGGTGGGCATGCCTGGTTCGAGTTAGGTGTGCTGCCTTCAGATATGAATCAGCTGTGCCAGAGGATGCTACCTCTGCCTGTGTGAGGGCCGTTGTCCAGCCAGAACCATCCGAGACATCACCCAGTGTACTCCAGAGGGCCATTTCTGTGTGCAGACCACCTAGCATAACCACATGAATTCTCACCATGAGTATCTGGCCATCTCCACTGTACAAATTTTGCCAGGGCAAACAGCGGCTGGTCGAATGTAGTGACTGGGAGTTGTCCAGGATTCAGAAATTCGACAGCTTGTCTCACGACATCCATGCCGTGCTTGATCATAGCAGGCGTGGCGGACTTCTCATAGAACAGAGGAAGGAGTGCACATAGTGCTGGAGTGTTTTTCTACTGGAGGTTGCATAGAGGCATAGTAGGCAGCCCATGCAATGGCATCTCCACTGGTGAGTTCTTCTTTCTCTAGAAGTGGTAGTGCATGCTCTACCCAGCTTTGCTCCTGTTCTCTGGCCTCATCTAAGCAGCCGCCCTTGTCTGTAAATACATCACACTCTGGCAACGCGCCAGCAGTGGTCTTCATTGCAACGGCTGGACAGAGGCGTAATTGTCTGGAAGAGAATGAATTTCATTTCCAGAGGGGGGTATCGTAATAGGTGGTTTGCTCACACCAGCTTTGGTCTTGGTAGGCAACTGAAAAAGCTGATTCCAGTCCCATGGAATGATGTTTGGGAAGTGGTTGAGCTGGGGTTGTGGTCTAGGTTGTCCAGGGCGCCAACAGTGAACAACCCTTTCCGGAGACATGCAGGAGTAACTACTCCATCTTCTATAAAGCGTTCACAGGTAGAAGTGGCGATCCAGTCCTCAATCTCCATAATCCTGTCATAGGAAACGCTGATGCCCATCTTGTATAACTGCTGAATAAGTGTCTTGCTTCTGCTCAGTGCATGCACATTGATGCCAATGTAGATGGGAAGGGGTGGCTCACGCTCCAGAGTGTGCCTGGTCTTCACAGCAGTACGAGATGTTTTTCCTTTTGTGTTGTAAATGATGCTCTGGCCGATGATTAGGCAAGCCTGGGAGTCACGCTTGTATTGATCTTTCAAGTTGGGGCCATTCAAGATCATGGAAACAAGAGACTTGAGGCTTGAGGGTATTGAGTCTTCTTGGCATTGAGCCGGGAAGCAACCGGTAAATTTGAGGCCTTTATGGCTTAAGATGTCTTCTCTGACTAACGTAGCAGCTTTGGCCAGGATAAGAGCATCTTCTGAGAAGTCTCGAGTCTTCAGAGCAACCTTCAACATATTTCTCATGCCTTCCTTGAAAACGAGAACAGTGTTTCTTCCATCATACATTTTTTGTGCCTCTGGGAATCGTTCTAGCAGATGATCCTTCAGCCTGGTCTTGTTGACTAGTTTCTTGATGCTCAGTTCTTCTAGACGTTCCACATACAGAGAATGGATCTCGGATAGTTTGAAGAGGAGAGTTCCAGAGTTCACAGATTCCGCAATGTATCTGGTGAGTTCTTCAAATGCCCGAGACTCGTTCATTTTCGCATATGTGTCTTCAGGTATTTGGTTTTCCTTGCGAGTGAGACTACGTTAGTGATTTCTCAACTTGACCAAACATGTCAGATGGTATTTGGCCTCCATTGCAATTAGATCTCCTCCAACTATTCTACTCAAGAGCTGGGTGTCGTTTAGCTCTGTGATTATTTCCCGGATATTTTTGTCTGCATCAAACGTTGAAACTTCATGAAGAACAGGTTCCTCTTCCCCTTTCTCGCAGAATAAACATTTTTGAACGTCAAGTGCTTTGCGCTTACTAGGCCTTTTCTCTTCAGCATCAGGGTTGCGCTGTCTCTTCTTATTTGCCTTTGCTAACTTAGAATTGTTGAATTTCAAGTGACAAGATTTGTACCAGGAACCAGAATGAGAAGCAAAGTTGGCAACAGTTTCATCACTCCCAAAATATAGTTCAGCTGGAAGAGCACGAATGGCCCGGAACTGTTCTACGTTGGTAAGGAATGATGTGTAGGCATCTGTATTGTCACGACTTGCTCCAGGGCTCAGCAAGGGACACTTCAAGGGTTCACCAGTCTCCTGCTGGCAAATCACACAGCGATCCCAGTTCAGTTCCATGGTGTCACTCTGTAAGAAGAAGTAAACCTATTTGAAATTAAGCAGCCAAGGCACAAACATCTACAAAAAGATTTTTACATAATATACAATTCATATACCTAAATAGCACAAAGATGACAAATGTTGAGATTATTGTTAGAGATCTGTCCCAGTGGTTCTCCCAATATAGCTAGAGTTGGCCAGATATAGTAATATAATATTAATGCTGTTTTAACTGCGTGCTGATCTCCCTGGGCTTCAGAGCTGGCTCCTTTATATAGGCTGCCAGTCATCTGCCCGTTATCTGCTAACACAATACAATTACTCCTAACATATAGCCAACTAGTCATACAAACACAACACAATTATTGAACGCAATCTACCACTAGCCATCATACACAATACAATTACTGCACATTAATTATAATGTAATTTAGTCCTGTTGTTGTTGGGCCTCCCCAGCATTGGGGAATCCACAACAACTATAGAATACGATTTCATATCAATTTAATGCCTATAATATTATAGACTTTGTAAACATGGGGATATGATACCCCCAAAAAATTGAGGAAAATCGCTCTTTTTCATATTTGTCGGCCATCTTTTTTCATTTTACACACAATAAAAATCGAATCTCCGGAGGGCTCCTAGGCTAACATTTATCGATATGCCCTAAGAGTTCCCCATGCCAAATTTTGTGCTTTTATCCGCCATATAACCGTAATCTTCATATATAGCCCTAAGCCACCTCACTATAAGGGTAGACCATCACAGAAAATGGATCGTTACATATCACACAGGCGTCACTATTAAAATCTAGCTTAGATAAAATTTTCATTATTGTAATTAATATTATTATTATTATTAGTATTAGTATATTACTATTATTATTATTATTATTCTTAGTCTACTATTATTATGGTTAATAATGGCATCATCATTTTCATTATTGTTATTATTATTATCATCCAAATTATTAATATTATTTTATAATTAATATAATTATTTCAAAGATATATGTGTGTGTGTGACTGTATGTGTGTATGTGTGTGTGTGTGTGTGTGTGACTGTGTGTGTGTGTGTATGTGTGTGTGTGTCGGAGAGTTCACACCTCAGATATGACTGATCATGTCAGTCAGTTATCACTCCTAACATATATATTAAGCTTGCATAACTATTATTATTGAATTACAACTATTATCACACAAGTGTAACAAGTACTACAATTACCATACCTAATATTTTCATGTAATTAACATCAAAAGAATCAGTGTTTTTTGGAAACATTATAAACATATAATTATATATCTATGTAATGTATATATAATTATACGTTTATCTTTCCTCCTCTGTTTCACCGTGAGACCCATGAACACCTTGCATTCTCAAAGTATGTCACAGGACAAATGCCTAGTTGTCAGCATAAAGTATAGGATCAACAAGAAGTGATAAGAAGCCAGAATCACGAGGAGAAGGGAGAGAAGACCTCGGACATCGACGCTATCAACACGCTCTGCTCACTCGCCCCATCCGACACTCCCTGGCTGTGCTCAAGACATTCATTGTACTTGTTTGTAATCTCTACGCTCCTTACTGGACTCTAAATAAATGTGTACAAAGCTGGAAGTACCGTAGATTAGATGAAATGTTTTACGATTTTTTTTTGGTTTAGCAGACTTATATATATAATTGACATAAGCGGTGGTGACTGATTTTATCAGTCGTACGTATAACACTATAACGCAGTGTTAACTACCCCACGCAGTCTACAGCCAAAACTACAAGCACAAGCCAGCCAGCGACTACCAAGTACTTCTACTACTACAATCAACTCCTACAAGCCGCAACAGAATCTACAAGAATTGCTACAACTCCACGAGCAACTCAGCCGGAAACTACTATATCTACAAGTACTACAATCAACAACCATCTCCTACACGCAGCAACTACCTACAAGAATCTACGCGTCTACAAGCAACTACAGAGAGTGGAGAGAGAGGGACACACTCGTCTCATGCTTCATCAGCGCATTCCGCAGTCACGAGGTCGACGCGTCAACTCCTGCCACCCACCCATCGCTGCCAGGCAACGACATCTCAGCTCTACCGGCTCTAATTATCTTCCGCCCCGAATACGAAGATCTTCTCAACATGGCCCACCGCAACTCAAGCAACACAATAATCAGCCCAACCATCAACTTAATACCCTCAAGCGACGAAACAACAGCAGCCCGCATCACCGCCTGCCGAACATTCCGCTGACACAGCCCATCACCCTACCGCCCTCACAAAAATGCTGACTTGACACTACCACACAGTGTCACTACCTACCGCCACTACCAGCCGTTCCTCAGCTACGGACTTAAGCGCGTGCACCACAACACAACTGTCTGAGTATCTATTTCAGATTTCTTATTTGTGTATGTATATGTTATTATTATTTTTCTTATATGTGTTCTTTGACAGAATGTTGCTCTCCGGTGACTGTACTACATCAGTCATCCATGGCACTCATCCACGCTGTGTTCTTCCTTCACTCACCTGGACCTCACCTATCATACACCAATACGAGTAGCTACCAACTAAGTAATTGTTTTGCAGTTTTAGGTGAGCAGATACATTTTGAGTTAACACAGTGATTTCACATACACGGACCAATTTCAACGTTATAAATCTATAGTGCTATTTTTAACATACATTTAAGTTTATATTACGATGGCTACGATGAGTAATTCTGTTCAGACACCGTCAGGACACTTATATCATAATTTTTAGATCATGGTATTCCCACACTATTTTTTTTTTCAACAGTAATGCATATATTACAATTCCTGGAGACATAACTCTTACGAGTGCACATTTACTACTGAATTACCACTTTATGAGTGCACCTTTACTACTGTTTATTACTTTATGAGTTCACATTTCCTACAGCACCAGTGCAAACTCCAGAGGTTGACATAAATGCATTAACTAGCGTGCCCGAGCGAGCAATGTCAGTCACTGTCACAGTTCAGTGTTACCGATTCCTGAACCTGATTCCTGTAATGTTCTCTGTTTTTCGTGATTGTTTAGTTTGAGACGTCTTACTACATACACGGTCGCGAATAACTTTTCGAGTAACTAGAGGATTAGATACAGGTGATACTCTACCAAACACTAATTTTGATACACAGGACACACCTGTAGTTAATGATGACACACACACTGCTACAAATGATTACCGTCACAAATTGCGATCACACACTCAGAAACAGTAGTGTCATTCCATTCCATACCATTCCATATCATTACATTTTATATCAGTTCACCTGATTAATTTACAATTACCATGTATTCTGAATTTTATTGTGTGTTGTTCTATTTTTGAAAATGTCTACACAACACACCAAGCCAATGTTATATACGCTCTTGAAAATACTTTACATTGATGTTCTACGATTGTTTTGGTTTAGCTACATATTAT
Organism: Chionoecetes opilio; assembly: GCA_016584305.1. NCBI lineage: Eukaryota > Metazoa > Arthropoda > Malacostraca > Decapoda > Majidae > Chionoecetes > Chionoecetes opilio. Next base: position 11,495 of record JACEEZ010014670.1, on the reverse strand, counting down.
TCTGACCAACTATAGACAATAATATAATGCATTTTTACCTTGTAACTCTAGCACGATAGAAACACTAATGTATGCCAGATAACTCTTCACATTAGAATACTATTATATTAGAGTTAAAGTTGCACCACAGTGCATAGCATTATATAATTATTTACTTACATTCCACAATTCAAGGAATTATTTCGCACGTATTGTTGCATGATCACATTATTTACTTACATTCCACATTTAAAGGAATTATTACGCACTTATAATTGCATGACATTATTTACTTACATTCCTCATTTAAAGGAATTCTTACGCACTTAATGTTGAAATACATTAATTACTTGCATGACATTGCTATGTATTAACATACATACTAACTTACTTATTGTTACCATATCATATTTAATTGCATGAAATACTAACACACTTATTTGTTACACAAGTTACACATTTTTACTTGATTGCATTCCTTACGTATTAAATGCATACATAAATTACATTCACTACGGGAATGATTTACTTACGTTCTTCCTGTTGTGCCACGATCACTACTTGAATAATAGGATTGTGTACTTACTAACATATTAAACTAGGTAATATATGCATGACAAGCAGTTACTTTATAACTCTTTACACATCTGCATGATGTACGTGACGTACGATCACACATATATTTGAACTACATTCTGCTCACATGTATTGCCTATGTACAACTAACTAACCATGTATCATTACTTACTAACAAATTCAAACTCGCAGAGAAGTTACGAATGACTACTTGTCTTAATACACACCTCAGAAAATATTGATTAACACAGATAACCTTATCTCTCATAACATTGTTCGCCAATGTCGAATAATAATTCTGTCATTTTCTCTGCCAGTCAGTTTTTACACTCGCTGATGTCAATTTATTTTCCACAATAACTTTGCATTATTTTAATTTATGAATGATGTTGGGCAAACTTAGCTTTGCCTACACACAATGCAACCACATTAATGTGTATCCAGCGATGTTTCTACCTATGTTAATTATGCATTTTGACTATTACGTATTTACATATTACTAGGTTACTTACACCACAGTTACCCACACTGATACACCCACACAGATTGTATCAGGCGAGGTCTTGTCAATTTTTCGTTATATTTCTACAGTCCATTACATTCTTTTACTGACACAGTACTATTACTAGTAGGTACATATATTGTTATACTATGCACACAGCAGCAGCTCTACATTCAGACGAGTCTTCGTCATTACTTGACTCATTCAGGGTTTTTAACGATTACTTGACAATTTACAATTACAATTTAATTACTTGAAATTTTAAGTTTTCAATTTTTCCCTGTAATTTTCACAGCTACCTTAGCTGACAGTTGAGTTTGCTAGCTACAGTCTACGGTACACGTACACTTGCTACACCTTACACTTAACATTTATTAACTGTGATATTTGCACATTATGGATTTACCCACACTAGTACTGACACATATATGTATATAA